>JAANSN010001215.1:0-36861 GCA_036850665.1 Dicranocentrus wangi | reverse complement strand
CGAGAAAAGGTAATAAAATAGGAAGAAGAGGACGGCAATTTCACGAGAGAGCTGCAAATCCCATGGGGACTTTTTTCCAGCTTGGAGCTAACTAGGAATCAAATTCGTGGTGGTGGTTGTGGTTGGCAGAGTGCGTTTTATTTACCAAGTGGACACTTTAAATTTTAGATCATCTAAAGCTCAGGTGGCACTTGCTTCAGTTGCTTCCACCTCGTTGCTATCTAGTAGCGAATGCAAATGTGAAAAATTGAAGAATGAAAAACCTAACCCACTATCCATTCCTGCTGAAATACAAATTTGATTAGACATGGTAGTTGATTGGAATGAGTTAATATGAATTTATCTTCAACTAAATTTGATGTAAAGTTGGTGAGACATGGTGACAATTTATGATCGCACATGGAATTATAACAAAAGCACGGACACTGCACCTGTCAAAATAACAAGGCTGTCATCAAACCCATTTAGAATGATACTTTCTTATCTTTTGCCTCTTATATACGTATCGCATTAATGTACATCACGGAGTGGAATATAGTCACTGAATGACTAGAGATAAATTAATGTAACTCATGCTTGTGCACTTGTATACAGGTGTCACTTTTCTTCTTATATATCAGTAATACGAACAAAAAAATGCTTGAAAGGCAGCAACCACATCTGCTCCATCCAAATTCAAGTAGTTGCATATTAATAATGTGGTTGGCGGTCCATGGTCCATGAAATAGCCAGCCATACAACTTTACTACCCGTTTTTCTATGCATCCAAGTTTTATTTATTGTCCCGTGATCGTGATAAGCATCACTGTGAAATCATCTGGACATCAAACTTAACATATACTCCTCCCTCCCTCCTTCTCCTAAACTGTATCTCACACTTCCTTTTGGACAGACAGTAATTACTGCAGACTACTAATATTTTATAAGCGCTGTCCATCCGATTAACGTGACATTTTAAGGTTAGCTGGCTGCAGGTTTCTCATCAGAGGTGCTGGAGAAGTCTACAAGGAGGACTGCTATACTACCGATGTGAGTAGTGATTTAGAGAGAGTGGAAAATGGCACGCCAAAACGTCCATCAACAACAGCCAAACTACTCAAGAAGACAGGGTGGAAACCTGGGAGCACCGGCAGCTGTCTCCTATTACCATTTGAAGCTAACAGTGCTCGTCAGTCTTTTGTCCTGGCCTGTTACCTACATCTGCAACAATGCCTTTGCAGGAATCGACCAAACGGTATGCAAAAACGCGAGCCAGTATGTTACGTTACGTCCAGTGTATATTATACTTGAAAGGAGAGTGCAAGATGAGTCCATCCATTCAGAGGCTCTCTCTTCTCTTTTAGTGTCCAAAGTGATTGCCACATTTTCCCGGTTTTTGAGCGCGTGTTGAAAGACACCTCTTCACGAACTCTTTTGGAACCTTTTTTTATAGTCTTTGAGAATGGGAGAGTAGATTGCAATGATGGCTCCATTCTGATTAGTTTTATCCCATCACCATTTAACAAGCCATTGAGCCTCATATCCTCTAAAACTTGGCTGTCGACACGACTGACTTGACTTGCTTCAAGTCCATATAATAATATCTCAATATCATCATCATGCCGCCCGATCTGTCTTTTGATTTCTTTTCTTGGAAAGCGTGCGTGCGAGGAGATTAGCCTGGCTAGACTTTGATAGTGCTATCATCAATTTATTGGTTGCTGGATTCTCAGGGCTCGGCTGACATCGTAGGAATTTGCAATGATTGTCTGTCCATCGCTCTCTAGTGTCTCTTTTTTAAAAGTGCAGATTTGGAGTAAGCATAAAGTTTGAAGTGTTCTTGTAGTAGCATTAATTGTATGAGGTTTTTAATAGGAAAGCTCAAATTGAATTGGCCTATTCCAGCGAAAAGGCCTGGCTGGTTGTTAGTAGCCTGGCCCGTTTTCTTTTTTCGATTAGCTTAATTTTCATTCTTGGCGGACTAGCTGATAGTAATATTTGGACGGCGAAGCGTCCATTAAGATAAGAGCCTGCACACCTGCTCCATTTTTTCCGAATAAAAAAAACGCGTTGAATGCAAACATTAAGTCTATGCCACTAATAATTTTGTCTACGTCACTGTCCTTGATGCTTTTAGAGGGAGGGAACTCCAGCCTAGTTCATAATTTTCTAAGAAAATCTAAAACTGTGTACCTTAAACCTTGAATTATAAGGTAACTTTCAAAGCTGCCATGAAAAATCATAACGAGCAACGCCTCCACTGTACTTTCCTTTTAATAGTGTGTTCCCCACAAGGTTTTCAATGAATGACTGCTGGTGCTGCTCGAGAACGTGTCCCAAATGAAAAAACAATATTATGATGTATGCCGAAAGATTTATATAATTTTTTCTTCTTCTTCTCTTCTGTCCCGTGAATACGAATAGGTGCGGCCGTTTTGGATGATGGCCTCTGGGTTTGGGGTTTTGGTCTTTGTGGTAGCTGGTGTGGCCAAGTATAGCTACGTCAACGATTGGGTGTATTACGGTAATAAGAAATCTAAAAAAAATTTTCACATTGATTCAGTATGGAATGGAAAGCTCGCCTTTTGAAATAAAGAATCAGGTCGACTTCTCACCTCACTCACCAGCACTCCTGTTTTTCTTGGCTACTAATTGTTGGCTATATAATCAGCCAGAAGGAAAATAATCTTGTTTTCCGGTGGAGTTTTCCTTCTTTGGGTCTATCTGCTCCAGGGTAACCGGTAAAAATAGAGGGAGAACTACGAAGGGCCTCCTCCTCCTCCTCTCTGCTCTCTGCTGTGATTTCATATTATACTGAGCAGTTATAGAAATGCGGTGGTGTGTGGTGGGTCACTTATTGTCTATTCTTTCTTTGCAGAGAGAGATATAATCATATTTCTATTACATTTTCTCGTAGGGGCTGTTCTCTTTGCTTTCACTGCTGTAATCGACTTGATTATCACCCTTGAGTTTAATGGAGTGATTCATAATTTCATGTCGGAATACTTGAAGCTTGGCGAGCCTTATTTGGCCAGTCCGTGGGGCTCAGGTAACAAAATCCACTCTGAATTCGATTTTTCAAAACCTGCTTGCCGAGAGAAGCAATACCGTTCCACGACGGGAAATGGATATGAGAAAACATTTTTTACCTACAGCTATCGCACTTTTTGATGGCATTGGTTTCTACTCCATGTACCTTCTCCTGGTGCATCTTATATCCAATGGGTATGCAAAATGCAGTTTCTCCCAAAATGATTCGCTACGCTATTCTTTCGTTCTGACTTCTTCCCATTTCCCTTCTAACTTACTTAGCAGCAGCACTGTAACAAATAGTTTTGCTGTCGTATTTGCGGCACACCTTAATTTCGCCTTTTACCCGTTTGTTTTATACTACCGGAAGACATGATATTATTAACGAAGGTCTCAGCGAGGAAATCAAGTGTGAGGGACGACTGTTCGAATGGAGTATTGATTTGCACAAATTATTTTACTAATTTGGACTAATACACACCAGAGACTTGAAAGAAAAAAAACTGCATGGTTTCTGGCGCACACGGAACGCCAGTCGAGTTTGTTGGAGTACCAGAATAAAAATTACGAGGACGACTTGAATGCACATTTCCGTTTTGTAACTCATTAGCGCTAGTCACGTGTGCTCATTTAGACTCCTTTTAATGTCCGCCTTTTGGACGAACTGTGTCATGTCGAAAGGGAATTTCCTAATAATAATGCACTAACGACTAGCTCCCCTCCAAATATCTAGAGATTTGGAGGAATTCATTTTATGATGGAGATGGGAAGGGGTTGAAATGTTTATAGGGCCGGTTTATGCACATCATCATCATGAGATTACCAAATAGATTAGTGAAGTGACTAACAAACGCGTACTAACTTTGCAGAAAAAACTGGCGATCGCTAGGAATTTATTGGAGTGCTGGAATTATCAATTCAATGATCGTTCTGGTATTTGGGATATTCGCTGGGAGGCATTCTCCAACCTTTTGCACCTTTATGAACATTCCATACGTGATATTCCCAATTGTAGCTGCGATAAGGTTAGCATTATAACACACAACATTGTTCCTCTATTCCTTTCTAGATAGGTATTGACATAGGCGATACATACTTGGAAAGTGTATTCGAGACATTTTGTCTTGGCGTGATACTATATATTACGTTTACGCAGGGCCTTCAAACAGGAGGCTCGTCCAAAGTGGACTACTGAAAATTCAAACCTCATGATGAGACTCATTGATCTAATGTTTGCTACGAGTCTAGCTGCATCAACATATATTTTGCTAGGAAAAGGATTTGTAATTTATTCGAAAAAACTTTATTGTTTTCCCTCTATATTTTTTATAAGAAAAAAACTAATCCGTAATTAATCATTTTCTGGCTGACAGACGGCTCTAGCACCAGAAACTCCTGGAGTTGACTTTTTGGGATTTGTTGAGCACGAGCCGTCCTTTCTCTTAAATGATCCAGCACCGTTTCCAACAATTCAAGCGATCGTGTATTTGTTTTATTTGGTGCCGATACAAGTCATATTATGCTTATATTGTCTTTCAAGTAGCAAACCAGCATTTTTATGGGAAATGACCTTGGTAAATGCAGGTGTTTTACTGCAGGTAAGCCATAGAAATTGCACGATAATAAACTACTACGCGACGGTCGGACGGTGGTTAACTTGTAAGCATGATAAATTGTGTGTGACCAACTCAACTCTGCATGAATGTTTGTAGGGACAATTTAGTGTCATTGGATTGGCATTGGATCCGCAAACACCGGTGGCTTACAAGACGTCATGGTGGAATACATCGTTCTGGTCCTATAATTTGCTCATTCTTATTGTGCCCCATCTCCTGCTATTGCGGTTGCTGCTGCAACACGACGGGAGTGACAATGGTCGTCGTAAGGCGACTGGGAAAAGTACGTAGGTAATAGATAGATTTAGTGTCACTTTTTGTTGTATCACTTGTGCTAATAAAATAAATGTATATAACAATAAATAATAAAACCATTAAATGGGATAGAGAAGTGTCGATCGGAAAGCGAATGCGTAAAGTCGAGGCGTAACGAGTGCGATAGCTGCTATGAAAGTCCTTGGTTGCTATGTGAGTGCTTGGTTGCTATGTGAGTGCTTGGTTGCTATGTGAGTGCGATAGTTGCTATGAACGTCCTTGGTTCACATAGTACGCATCTGGCCAATATACCCGTCTTCTGTGCGACCTGATCTCGTGTGTATCTATGTTTTTGAAAATCGTAAAAAATTCAGATACATGGCAAATTATTTTTAATTTCCAAGCGAATATCTCGATTGCTGATTTATTAAGACATAGATTGCAAATTGTAATAATATTTTTAACAACTATAAAACAGCAATTTTATTCATAATAACATGCACCGACGGTTTTAAATACTTTAGAGCAAGTTTAGCTATTTTGTGGCAAATTAATGTCAGTTTCTCTTACACGGGAAGCTTTTTGAAAGCTAAATGTACTTCCTGCGTTCCAGCCCACTCCATTGTTCTCGATGGAGGGGGCGTGAACATTTACTGTTTTCTCTGTCCTTTGTATGTGAGTAGAGCTACATTCCACTAGTGCATACACAACAAATTGGACATAGAGAAAATAGTAAATGTTCACGCCCCCTCCATCGAGAGCAATGGAGTGGGCTGGAACGCGGGAAGTACATTTGGCTTTGAAAAAGCTTCCCGTGTAAGAGAAACTGATATTATGACTGATCATTTCGGTAGAACTACCGTTGTCGAATTGAAGATTTCGTTAACAAATAGTGAGCAAGCAGTGTGGACGATCTGCAAAATTGTTAATTTCGACTTCGACATACTGTATACCAGAAATGTACACCAAAGTAATGTGCAAAACTTTTAAAAATGTAGGATATTATAACGGCTCGGAAATGGGAGGGGTAATTCGTTGAGTCTTTCAGGTTCAATATCCTCCGTGGTTTTATTTGATACTTCTCCACAGCATGCCGAAACGTCAGATGATGCTCGTGTCGACGGGGTATAACCACGGATCTCTCAGAATCAGCATACTCCGTGATTTTGTGCTTTCCATGCAAATTTATAATAATATTATTCATGTTCCGCTGGAAATCTTTATCATACTCTTCCTTGCTAAAAAAAGAGAGTAGATAATCAAATCTTTGAAATCGTACGTCGAATGTCATCTTTGAAACTTTACCTTCACTTACTTTTTCATCCGATACACCACTTCCGTCAAACATCGGTCCTACAAATAATTTGCCATATACAGCTTCCATATCTAGGGAGTGATTAATTCCAGTTGTAGTTGGAAAAGAAATCCAATTTCCAATACAAGACATCTCATTCGCTGAGTGTGGACAAATTAACGACAATAGATATTTTTAAAAAGACATATGTTACTGCGTTCTTACCACCCACGTCTCGAGGCGCATCGTTAGAGGAAGATCCAGCAGGGCTTGGTACCGGCGATGGTGTGCATCGATGACGCCCCTGATCCATGATAGGTTAATTTGAATATTATTGATTGGTTATTAGAAATCAAAACCTTGATTAAACAACGAGCAGAAACGTGGCGAGACAATAGATTAGTGGTAGATAGAACTAAAAACACGGTATGGGATACAAAATCCAGTCTGTCGTGCGACGAATGCTGCCATGCAAAATCTTCTGCTTGAATGGCAAACCGACAAAATGATTACCATAACTCGGCTTCGTGGAACTATGGAAACTAGAATTATGATTTCTCCCCACCACCCATTCAAAACCAATACGAGAACTCGCTTTGACAAACCTTAACGACTAAGGACAGTAGCTAATTTAAGCTATATATACGCATTGTTTAAAAGACATACTGTTACCTTTCTATTATAACATCGTAGACAAAAGTGCATTTCGTTGGTTCGGAGCTCTATGATGAAACGACTCCGCTGCGCTTCGCCTTGTAACGGATGTCGTACTTGCTTGCTGCATTGATGAACGCTATGTTTATATACGTTTGTACGGACTGTTGATTGTGGATGATGACCTCATAACTACTCCACAGACAAGAATACCAGTGTTTTAGACTTACGATAAATATGGAATGGAGGAAGAAACAAAAATGCAAGGGGGTATATTAACTAGGTTGCACTACTTGCACTTGAACCAGGGATAGTGGGTTCGACATATTCCCTATTTTCAGCCAAATCGTATGTGAGAAGCTTACGACATTTTACATGGCGTGTTAATGCCGTACTATGTGTACATGGCCACAGAAAAGAAACCGCATAGCGGCTCTAGTTATTATTACAATTAGCTAATCGACACTACGCCAAGCTCACATGGTACTTCTCTAGCTATCTATAAAGTCGCATTTCGAATAATGGCCGGCCGCCGGCAAGACTGACAAGTACAAGACAAGGTTTAACAAGTACCACTTGTGGAGCAGTACTAAAAGTCGTGTAAAGTTACTAAAAGTTGTTTGAATGAAATGAAAATGTAGATATGTTTAACGGAATTTTAGGTAGGGGATAGTAATATCAGTATCATTTAGTCTGCATTAATTTTTGCTGAGAAATGACATCGTGTCAATCCCTATTTTGGTAATGTGAGTGAACTATAAAAAACTATTGGAAAAAACTTGCGAGGATGACATTTAGCTAAAATAGCCTTGTCGACTAATTGAAACTAACTGATATTAATTTCCGTTTAAACAATAATCTCGGGTAAACTTTTGAAATGGATAATATTCCTTCATTGTTCACAAATTTTCTGTCGAGATTTAAAACCAAAAACATAATACCCAATACCCATTCATATAAAATCAAGTTTTCATATGAGTCAGTTGCTTCCCATGGGAAGCAGTGAGTATGACTTCTATTATCCTATAATGTAAGTTACATTACGCAAAATTAGCATCATTAAGTTATATAAAATACAGCCACCAACATTTCCTTATTGACCTGTGTGCTGTGCTTGAAAAGCGCTACGGCGTCAGATATTTGTTTTGTGAATTCGAGAATTTGTGACGTTTGACTGGGTTGATTTCATGTAAATGTATTTTCACACAAAATTTTTTGTCCAATGTCCATTTTTATTAAGTTTCTATTAATGGTATAATTATTGTCTGAGATTGAAACGTAGTTACATAAATGCTACTGACGTGTTTATGTTTCATGCACATTGAAACAGGAATGAGTAAAAATTTGCTTTAAAAATAGTGTTTCCGGATTTTCACATTTAAAGCTATGTAATGTTAGCAACTGTCGCAAGGTAATTAATTTGGTGGTGGCGGAACATCTCTGGCACCAAAAATTGAGGACCCAACTCGAACATTTGTGCTACCTTGAATTATCTAGAATTATAAAAATAAACAATGTCATAAGAGAGTTAGAATGATTGACGCAACATGAAATCAAAGAGGGAATTTAGGTATTGATGTATGCAATTGCAAATTGCAATTGTCGTAAAACCTAACCGCTTCCTCATAATCGGCGGACATTCCCATCGACAACTCGACATTTTTTCTCTCCAGTCCTAATTCTTTGCATACCTTCTCACGCAGATTAAACAGCGTCTGCAATAGTGGCAGGGAATGAAAGTTTATATGTACATTACATTCATCGTGGTTTTTTTTTTGCACAAAATGGGAAAAATGTATCAACAAACCTGAAAGTCTTTATTTTCTCCATCACTCGTGCTTTGTTCGAAGGATCCAATTGTCATCAGCCCCAAAAGATTTAACTGTTTACATTCATCAATTATGTATTTTGTGAGGCCCACACAATTTTCCGGATCAGCTCCACTTTTTGCTGCAAAATAAAATCACAGTCATGCTATCATTTGGAGGTTATTTATTAATTGGAAATAGTCATATCAGCATATAAATAATAACTCACCGTCTTCTCCGCTTGTATTAATCTGAACCATCACATTTAAAGGACTTTTGATTTCACGACGACTCAACGCATCATTCAAACTCTTTGCTAGTCCTTCAGAATCCACAGTCTCAACCGCAAATAGCTTATCAGCGGCTGTGAGCAATTTGGAAATTTTATTTTTCTGGAGATGCCCGATAAAATGGAATTTTATGTTTGGACAACTTTCCACCTGTAATTACAAAAGGAACCGTTAACTCTAGCACTTAGCACTAAAAATAAATCAGCCATTTAACTCGTATATAAATCGCAACTTCATACTTCTGGACCAGTCGCTTTATCCACAAGTTCTTGAACATAATTCTCCCCAAAATGTTCCACCCCGGATTCATACGCTCGTACAACGTGCTGAACAGACTTTTTCTTGGAAACTGCTACCAGCCTTGGATTCTCACGCAACTCCTGCAGCTCCTACGAATCAAATATTAAATTCATTTCATTCCAGCATCATCGTATCATCATCAGTCATCAGTTATAATAAAACAATAGAGACAACTCGCTAAACCTCTTCCTGAAACTGAACACACTCGCTAATAAAATAAACTCAAGACTCACCGGGGTTCGCTTTGAACATGCCGCAGCAATCCGCTCCTTGATAACCACAATGTTACTTGCAATATCTGCGAGTTCGGCCATCTTTGCGGCAGTAACCCTGATAACCTTTGACATTCAACAGAACCAGGAATCCGGAATCCCTCAACCTAAGTACATACGTTCAGCGACAGAACAATCAAGTCATTATTTTACACATTGCACATGCACGTACCAAAAATGACAAAAAACACACCTTAGTAATTCTAATCGCAACTATTTAACCTTTCTTCTATATTAAAACCTACCAATTTCTGACATTCCAGAGAGGTGTATAAAACAAAGGTCTTTTAACTTTTAAACAAACACAGAGACATGCACATGTTACTACATACTCCCAGCGTTTTATTTTTTTGCAGGTGATGTGAGTTCCGTGTTCCGTCCGCTTTATTTAGAGAACAAGAAGACAGGTGATCCAGAGTTGTTGGACAGTTGGAATGATGATGGGATACATACTTATTATGTAATGATCTGGATTGGAAATGTTGGAATACGAATAATACGATGATGTTTGGTTTGCTTGGTAGCCAAAAAAAGTGAAACTTTGGAAACCCTCAGTTCCACCACCACTACCACTTGTATACACTAACACAAAATGTCTTTTTTTCATCACCACACACACACACACTCATCACGAACGAAAAGTACATTTGGGATAATATATTTTTTTTTCTAACTTGCAGATACAGAAAACTACACAGAACACAGCAGCAGATTACATATTACTTTACTACCTACATATTCTTATAATATGGATATTATGCCTCCTCGCTCGCGGCTGATGGAGCATCTGAGGTGCAACTTGATCCACAAGCGCTGATCTTTCAACTTGCTCTACAAAATCTCTTCAACTCTCTACCTGCCTGCCTGCCTGCTTCATTCATCATCATCATCTTCTTCTTTTTTTTGTATATTACACATTAGTACATTACATATATTATTCCACTAAAGTGACTCGAATAATATTGAAAACAAAAGTTGCAACAGGAGTACGGGGGGATTCTCTGGGAACAAGAAAAAAATAAGTTGCGAAAAAAAAATATATATACAGAGAGAAAGAGAGAGAGAGAGAGAGAGCTACTAAATCAGACCTTTTTGTATTTAACATGGTTGAAGTTGATGTTGATGATGACCACTTGGAACATGATTTAATTGTGAAGTGAAGTCATTTTTGGCTGACTAATATTATATTACTATAGATACACTTGGCTCAGGGAGTAAATTTTATTATGTGTGACCGTCGTCTGGAGTATATAGACACAAATAGGATTATTAGTAAATGGTTCCAACAAAAGTGTCCAGTTTTAAGTTTAGTGATTAAGAAGGGTAGGATTTTTTAAAGTAAAAAAGTGGAAATAATGGTGAAATAGCGTCGTCTTAAATTGCTTGTTAAAGTGAAGGCACTCCATCTCCAAGTGAATTTTATGCTAGCGTTAAAATTTGAAATTTGTTAAATTAAAAGTTTCCTTGGATTTCGTGAATTGTGTGGATTGTTGTTGTTGGATGTGGGAAGTGGGACCCTGACCCGACTGGGAGGAACGCCGGATTAAGGTAAAAGGGGTATTTACTTGCTGGATATTATGTTGTTGCTTTTGTGTTAATTGGAGATTGCTGTAGTTGGAAACAATTTTACAATTTTTAAGCGTGCATGAACTACCGTCAACCACCGTGAACCCTTTTAGGAGCTTTGAAATTAGCAATTAGCGTCTATTGAAAGTCAGAGTAGGAGGGTTTTGGAGGTTTTTAAATACTGAACAAGTAACTCATTTTTGCGTATTGTGAGATGTTTTGTGTATATTGGGTAGAAATGTAGTAGCACACCGGTATTACCCTTTTTGGATATAATGCTTTCTAAAATAGAAAGTAGTTTATAAGAATGTTTGGTCACTTATTGTGATATCGTTCTGAATGAAGATGTGGGATTGCGAAGTGAAACTGTGAAACCGACAAAAAAAAATACTATATTTTAATGCTTTTCTTTTCGTTGCGTTGCAGTCCCACCCAGCCAGAATGTTGATTGTCAGGTATTGAAGGTCGTCGTCCATGTGAAATCCGTCAGTTCATCCGACGAATAATCCCGTGTAAATCAATAAGGAAAGACAGTCAGTCAGTCAGTCAGCCTGTGTGAGCTCAAGGGAAGCACTAGTTAGTTACAAAATAAGGCATGTCTCGTATGCCACAAGAAATGGGGTCAATTCAACATCACACGTCGATACGAATGCCAAACGCTGGTGGAGGGGCTGAGGGACCTGGTCCAAATGCAGCAAATAGTGCCAATGGTATTAATACAGTTGCCAGAGTGTTCGTAGAGCGAGACTATCGCAATGGGATTGGGATTAGGTTCATGACGGATTTCCCGCAGCAGGAGCTTGGTGGCCGGGTAAGTGTTCGAAAGAAAGTGGAGTTTGTACTGCATTTTAAAGTGGACATACAACATAATTCTGAATGAATGTGAGTTTCGGAACTTGTTTTTATTTGGCATAGATCGACCCCGCCGTGTTTATAGATACAATCAAAGATATAAATACAATGTTTGAGGAAGCCGAGGACTTTGACTGCACAACATTCTGTGAATCGTGTCTCGGATATATAACAGCAAATTTAATTTACCTTTGTACCGACACCAAATACGACAAGGTGGTACTGTCACACACGAATAATTCAGAGATTAATAACACACATTTGTAGTTGATTGATAATTATTACGGAAGGATTTTGGACTGTATTAAGTATTTTCCCTATATTTCTTCTGTTTGCAGTGTCTAAAGAAGTTGACACGATTTATAGACGAGCAGAACCAGCGCGTTTATATGCCTAGAGGGCTTCACATAACTAATCCTATTGAACGTGGTCTTCGATGTGTAAGTACTTTTCCTATAGTTACTTATTTGAGAGAAAAAGAGAGAAGAATAATATGTATAATGGCATGATCGTGATATATATATTTTTTTGGTAATAATAAAGATTGAAATAGTTATACTGGCCGATCATCGATCGTAACATCTATTAAGGCTAATATTCCACGTCGTCGTCCAAGTGCTAAATGACCGATTACCCGCTACATCGCTACTACTACTACTACTACTACTACACGTAAAGTTCCGGGAATCCAATCACACTACAGTTGTTTGTCTATATATACCGTTTATAGAGATATCGTAAAATATATTTAGACATACAATATATAGCTAAGAACATGGTACCACAGGTTTCTAAAAGGGAAAAAAACTGATGAAACTGCGGTGAAACTGTTACCTGGCTACTTTCGAAACTATTTATTACTAATAGGATTTTACTTGATGAATGATGCATGATTTCCGTAATGATTGCTAATTCACATCATTCGAAAACATTTATAACGATTATAATTGTAAGCTAGTGTTCAAGGAAATTTCTTGAGATTTTTCATAAAAGGCCAGGACTCAGCAAGGCATTATTGATATTCAGTACTCTATAAGATGACGCTACTTTTGCTGCTGAATCCTAAATATACGTTTCCAACTATCATCGAGGGTAGATCACTTCCTTTACAGAATATTATATAATTGTTGCATGATGCACAGGGCCGAATTTTGTGCTTGTCGTTTAAACTTGGAATATTTCTTGTTGGAATGCCATTTCTAAATTGATCATGATGAGATTGCGGCTGAAATCGTTATTAATAGTTGTGCACCTATTATTATAAATATGAAGCACAGTGAATCATCCCATTTCGAACTTTTTTGTCTAGTGCCATTCATTGCTTATAATGTAACTAATTGTAATTTTGCTGACCTGTTGTAAACCTGTATAATGCCTCAAGATACCTGCATATATACACGGTATTTCTGCTAGATAGAAGCAGAATTATTTAATTTTGAATTCCAAGTTTTGACGGCATCTGGTGTGCAAGAGGGCTTCATATATGATTTCTTCAAGATACAATTTTGTATTAGGTTAAAGGGATGCTATATTACCACAAATCATATGTAGTTTGGTTGCTTAGACAATAACATAGAAATACATTCAGAATACACCGCAGTAATCGGATTCGGATATTAATGAAGCTGCTTATTAGCTGTAGAATATACTTACCAAGTTTTGCAGGATTACACCAGCTCCTCCTGAGGAGCATAAACGATGGAATTATCCCACAACAACATAACACAACATTGTTATATAGCTATTTTCCAGCAAACTGATATGTAAACTTGGTAGGTGTAATTTTTTTAAACAGTGAGTTTGGTCGCGACGCGTCAGTTATCCTATTCAACACAGCATTGTTTTTCTTACTGCTTAAAAATGATTGTTAGACAGTAAAATGGGTTTCGAGTTATCCTGCTGACATACCTATACAGTCAGACGGACCGAAAACTTAAAAAAGCAGCTTACCTAACTAGAATTAACGAAACTAGGGCGTATATAAAACCCAAATATATTGCTAGTACGGAGATTATATAAAACTAAAAACTTTTCCCTATAAAATGAAAATTTGCAGTCAATCTTTTGTACTTTAACATGCTCATATGCTCCTTCGTGGTGTGGCGAGTGAGTAGTTACTGAAATAAACATTTATGTATGCATGTACCTAGGTATTTATATAAGCACTATTTATTGTATAATTTTCCGCATTTTTTTGCAAACGTCACAGTTGGTATAAATTATTCGATGAGTAAGTAGTTTTGCTAGCTGGATTGATTGTACGTATCCTTTTTTGTCGAATCGTGAATCTTCCATTGGTTAAATACTGAGAAAATGTAAAACAACACTTATTTATTATACTTGGGAACATTTTTTAGTGAGTCGCAGTAATTAAATATTTGGTTAGGGCTTAGGACCTATCCATTCATCCATTGTATGATTGTTATTATTGGAAGCATTTAACGTATGTAAAAAAAACCCAATTTACCTCATTATTAATTCTGCATTTACTTACTATTTGTTGACTTGTAGTCGTCACACTGTTTCTTCTTCACACTGTTCACGATGCTTACGTACAAACAATGTAATATGCCCTTCAGCGAATATACCACATCACAAGTATTAAGACGTAAGACGACAAGATTTTGTGCAGTTTCACAATTTACTTTTTATTACTAGAAGAATTGTTTATTGTAACCACATGATATTTTTCAGTTTACTTTTACGTATTATATTGATTGACGATATCACTCACTGATATTGTGCTCTAGGAATGTATTGTACTCAGTCTATTTATTTTGTAATTTTACTCAAGTTTTCCAGGCTGGGTGGGTGGGTGTACGTTGCGTTGCGTTGGAAAGAATCGAATGCTACGTATAAATCGATATTTTGAGAATATTTGCGTGTAGATGTGATTGCGATTGCAGATATTTGAGGAGCCTAGCATATTAATACCTAATATTATATAAGTAACAAACAGAGTACACTTGTGTAAAGTTTGTTTTGTGAAAGATGAATGTTAGGAAGATTATTACATCCTGGATATATAAAAATTTATATTATGTAAAGTATAACGGAAAAAGATAATTTTTTGACTTCGATGCTAAGTCTGTAAACTACTACTACTAATAATAATAAACTCTGGAAGAGCTTTGATGAACTAATCCGGTCGATGTCCTTCGATATTTTTGTTACACTTTGATTGTTTGATGCTGGTTAATTTTATTGATCAACTTTCATAATCGGTCAATCATTGCATAATTTGCATTCATTCATTACTCAAGTGGCCTATGAAAATTATTGAAACACTAAGATAATTCCAGATTAGTTTCCTGTTTGAGTTATCTATTTTATTATTCCATCTGATTCACTTTATTGAGTTAAAAATTTACCATTAAAACATCTCAGGTCGCATATAAATAAAAGATTTATGAACTATTAAAACTCATGGCAATGGATAAAACATATAATTAAAAATTGATTAAAAACAACGATTCCGACATATTAAAAATATTTACTTAAATATATATATTATATTATACTTTATTTTGTCATGACTCTTTTTTATCGGTTGTCTGCGATATATAGATTGGTTTTCTATTTCTGGAATTTTCAGCGAGATTTAACTCGGACGGAACTAAGCTCAGGGGTGATTCTGGAGTTGCCTTAACGACTGACGACAAATGAGGATGTGAAGATGCGAGGTACTGAGGGGGAAGGGAGTTCTCCTCGTCGGATAATTTTGTGAGGGGAGTGGGCGCCCGTTCTGACTCCGACTCTATGTCACTTCGAGGAAGTGCGTGGATTTCATTTGAAGGGTCATTGGAGAGTGGTTCTTCTGCAAATGTAATCCAAATCTCAAGTCAAACGCCCGTATTTACGTTTTTATGTTTGCTGGGATAAAATTTTACTTCATATTGATTGTCGAAGCTTACCTAAGTTGTTATATTGACAGACACCCTTGTTCTTTCGCTTATATTTCTTGGAGCTTCGTCTTAGGAAATCACGAAACACGCTGGAGGCTTGGCTGGAGCTCGTCTGTAAGGAAAACCAAAATTGAAACATGTCAACAATGCCTTTCATAGTTCAATGGGAATATTATTATGATTCAGTAATGGTAGGCTATGAAAATACCTTCGCTGACGTTTGATCATCATCTACGAAAGGATGCTCGAATGTCCCAAACTCTCGAATGTGATTAGTGATTTCCTCCAACTTTGCGTCAGCTACCAAAATCATACAACAACAAAAATTGGCAATTAGTTTGCTCGCGAAAACTTAAAAGCAGGATTTTATACGATCTTATCATTTCACCCAGAATTTACCTTTAGATTTCACTAAAAGGTTATGACTGTCCACCTTGCCCATTGGGCACTTTGTGTCAAGAATTTCACAGGTCTCCAACTGAAAGATCAAAAGATTTTTTTTATTTATTATATCGCAAATTTTATTGTGTTATTTATATCATCAGACGTCAGGTGGTAAACTTACGTCGTAAACTACGACCGCATCAAGTTTTAGAGAGTGTTGGGATAATATGGGTTTCAAGACTTCGGCAAGCTTTCTGTTTGGGTTGGCTCTGACACCCACTTTCCAGCCGTGAGGCAATTCGATTCCTATGAAAGCTCGCGGTTCCACCTTGATTTCCCTAGCTGTCATATCAGTGACTTGCATATTAACATCAAGAGCCTAAAGCAGAAGTAAAAAAAACAGACAGAGTTTATATAATACAAAAATTCACAATGTACACTTCTTCAATGTTTATGCAAATGGGAGGCATCATTATAGCTGTCGTCACTCACTTTCCCAGAGGAAACGGAGACAACTTCAAACGCAGAATAATGAAACTCGCGTTTCTTCAACAGCTTTTGCACCACAACGCCCAATGTTTCACCAGACATACACGGCACTACTGTCGTTGAATTATCTGGGAGCACTACCCTGCATATTTTATAGCTCTGTCTTCGAAATCCATCGTCTTGATCTGAGCCATCACACTGAAAATTTATTACAAATCTCATTATGACTCGTCAACCCTGTATATTTTTATTATTAAAACTATGTTCAGAACAGCAGTCAATGCAACTTACACTTGGATTCAAGGCTGCCTGTTGGATAAAAGACAGATCAGAATTTAAGCCATCGGGATCCCCCTGAAATGAGCGAAACGGTTATTATGATTTTGGCTAAAGTATTTTTACACGCGCATCAACAGAAACTTTTAGGCTTGAGTTGTTAATTAGGAAACTGGAAAATTTATGAGGTTTTGTGTCCTCGATTCATAGAGTACAGACATTCAAAAGAGTACGACACTCATCGTCATGCACCAAAGGAGGTTAATTTTGGCAAAATATCCGCTGCAAAGTTGATTGAGGCAACTTTGCAGTATTTTCGAATGCCCAGTGGGAAAATGAGTGGAGACGACTATAACGAGAAATACTTATGTACTACTACTACTTTGTATTCACACCATACGCAATAATACGCATACCTTGGGTTTGCTCTTTTTCGATCGATTTTTGATATTCCAAGGAAGCAAAGAGCGCCGCCTCCCATCCAATGACAGTTTATGGGATTTTACAGACTCTTGATCTGAATCAGACGGATCACCGGGTAAGGAAGGCAGTGCCAATGTGCCGGAAGAGTAGTCACGGTAAATGTCAGAACGTAGAAAGCGCGGATAGCAATCGAACTTCAATAGATTGAACACTTGGGCCAGGGTAGAATCAAACATGTCCTGGGTTGGTTGGTACAGGGCTTTCTCGCACTGACACCGAGCCTACAATTAACATAAAGAAAGGAACCGGTTTTAACAATACTCCTGTTGGCATTCCTCTCCTCTCTGCTGCTACTATTCCTACACAAAAAAGTATAATATGCTGCACTAATGGTGTGTAAAAAAATTTGAGAGAAAAAAAATGAAATGCCAAATGTACTTGAAAGTCAACATTAACAGGATCCGTGGCTCCGTTCTGCAGGTACTTTTGAAAAATTGTTGAGGCCATTGAGATCCTCTGAGATTGTGTTAGAGCAGGAAACGCTTCCTTGAACATTAGACATTCCGTATAGAAGTGAATGTTTTCAGCTGAGAATTCATGCTGCAAGAATTCCTGTAACACAGACATAAACAGAGTTAACCTTTACACGATGATAGTACAACACTTACACTACTACTCGCTCGCTCTCAATTCTCAATCAGTACAGTTTTGACGATGCTACGCTGGTTTTATGATTATGGATGGACTGACTGAAAACTGACATAATAAAAATCAATCGTTAAAACAATTATTTATGGACGACACATACCGTGAATACTTGGAGTCCACTAGAATCAGCTAATAGTTTTTCAATCGAGTCTGCCCATTTCTTTGCTCGGCTCCCTTCCATTTTTGGCTTGGGTGGTTGCGGTACTTTGAACTCCCACTCGACACCATCACTGGAATTCTTCACGTCCTACGCGAAAATGAGATGAGAAGTAAATTACACACACACGACGACTACGACGACGACGATGCTAGCCGATAAAGCAAACACTTTGCTAATCTTGTAGCAGTAGTAGTAGATAAGCCTATCACACCTTTAATGAATCTTGTCATGTTTGCTAATGGAAAAAACTAACCGACATCATTCATCTCATTTTGCTTTGACAAGTAAGTGCAAATAATACAACGTGCAACTTTTCGACATGAGCATTTTTGCTTACACCTGCATAATATTCTTAACCTTAGCAATCTCGCAAAGTGTTTTAATAAAAAAAAACGGGGATAATATCTAATGCAGTCGTACTTCCACACTAGCTGCAACAAGCAACAGTCACGTAGTTTTTTTTCATTTACTCATGAGTCATCCCTTTTTTCCTCTCTAGCTCAATTTACTTTGTAACAACAGTTTTCCTCGTAATATGAACATTAGAAAGTGCGTCTAATTCTTCTCCACCGACCGAAAGATTACTAAAGGACACGACATGGGACATGGATTATCCACAAACTCCAACCAAAGATTACCGAGTGAATATTACTAAAGTATTATATTATTGTTATGTCATGTTCAGCGAAAAAGGAGGAGAGGAGGAGGAGGAGTAGCAACATAATATTTGTTTAGGTTTTCCAGCTTTCACGGCGGATAGAGAGCTCTTTCCAACAAGGAATACTACGCTGCTCCTGCGCTTGTCTTTTATCATCAACACCACCATAAAAACAAACAAGAGACAAGCGTGATAATGATAAAGCACCTAGTTTTATAAACAAAGTAAAGATAAATTTATGATACGATGACTGAGCAGCCAATAATACTAACACTTCAACAGACATAACAAATTCGACTCGTCCTCCTGGCCTCCCTACCAGCCAGCTCCTTTTCTATCGCTTTCTGTTCCATGCATGATGCCACCACTCTTGTGGTTAAATTTTATTAAAGGAGAAGAGCAGATTAAAACGCGGAAGGCATTTGATTATATGACACGAAAAAAATGCCCACAAAAACTGGGTTAAAGCTACACGTGAACCAATTTCATGATGAGATTGATGAATATTTAATAGTTATTGTAATGATAGGAGAGAGAGGACTAATTTCCAACAAACAATACCTGGTTTAACGCGGGGGTAGAGGATCCAATGCTGTTCCTGGATTCCAAAGTGGCGTGCCTGTCATCATCGGGAATACACAAGTTTTCCAAACTCCTTGTGCCATTTCTTGACATGGAAGCTCGATTGGGATTCGATTTGCTGAACTCCTCATGTGCGTGTACCACAGGGGAAATTGGAGTTATCCTTTCCATGCTTTGTCGTTTTTCCCTACTCCTCGACGGCGTAACTAGTACTGATACCTCAATCGGTGGCGGAGGTTGTCGTGTCCCATCCAAACTTAAACGCTCCCTTGCTGGATGCACCAGTATTTTCTTACTTGATGATGGCTTTTCACGTGAACCACGGGGGGTGCGGTCAGAAGTGCATAGAATCTCTTGAAGCGATTTTGGGTCAGCGTCAAAAGAGGTGGACTTTCCAAAAATGTCGGAATACTGGTATGACGTGTTTGATGATACCCTATTTTTCCCTGTGTCTTTTGATACACTTCTGCTTTGCAATTGCGCAACACACTCATGCGTTGTTGCTAACGCGTATGGGCCAACTGATTGATGAGAAGTTTTCCTTATAGCGGGTGAAACTTTCCTTCTTGATTGAGGTGAGCGACAGGCGGACTTAAGCTCGCTGCTAGCTTCGGGTTCGAGAATGTCGTAAATTTGCGCACTGTTTCGATCACAATCGTCTCTAAAACCAATGCCGGAGTCACTATTACTTGAGTTCGTACTTTCCAGCCTTGTTGACGCCTCACTAGGGGAACGCGGGGTTAGCTCATCGGAATTACTACGGTGCAATCGCAGGATTGAGTTTAGAATGCAGTCCGCTGTCGCCGGGAACTCTGCACACTCTTGAAGTCCTAAAACTTGACCACTCTTTGGCACCGACAACCCTGTACACTGAATACCGAAACAACGAGCCCGACGTGTGTGTTCGGAATGACTCAACAATTTTGGCTCCACCATGAACACATGACAAGAATAATTTTGCCTTGATCCTGTACTAGTCACTACACCAAAAAATCGTCGGTCATCTCCATATGCTCCACAAAACGCTATAATACTAGACGAGTAAAAGGCTAGCGGTGGTCCACTATGAACATTCTGACTTGAACTGAATAAACTGATTCCGTTGGGCTGTATTTTCAACAACACAATGCTTCTCACCTACGGGGAAAAAATATTGTTTACATTAATTCATCTCTAATCTATTTATAGTATATGCCCAAACAATATTTATGAGCTCAAAAAATAAATAAACGAGCAGCGGGCGGCAGTAGCAATAGTAGTAAGTACTTGCAACAAACTAACTAACCCTCTTTTCCAGACGAAGTTTCCTAACACAGGCAGATATTGCTTGGAGACGCTTCTTCTCATGCACTTCCGGGATTTCCACAGAGCCAATATAACCAACAACAGCTTGATAGTTGGATATCGAGTCTGACACTTCAGACGTTTCCGAATTTGGGCGGACAGATGAGCTCGCGATTTTCCTCAAATTCCCATTTTCCCGTCTCGAGCTACTTCCACTACTGCTGTGCGTATTGAAACGGTCGTTACTTGTTGAGGCTGGTGAAAACTGGGGAGCTGGGACAAGTTTTGTCATAGGGGTTATTAGCTTGGACGAGCTACTGCAACTACTTCCAGAAGGACTTTCCAGATGACCAAACACACGAATGATCTCAACATTCGGGTTTATGGTCTTCGGATAGGAAACAGACGGCACGTTTTGACTTCGTGGAGGAATGGCAGGGATTGGAGACTCTTCATCGCATAAATAGGGTGGTCGGGGAACTCGCCTGGGCGATGGCATCAGAGGATCCCATGACGCACGACGGGCGGAAGGGGATAAGCTTCGATGAAGGGATTCTGGAGACTTTGCACACTGAAGAGCTTTGATTGGAAGTTTCTCCTCGGATGAAAGACTAAGTGAAGGCACTTTTGTATAAAGCGGATGCTTCTTGGACGACGTTGTGACAGTCTTGTTAACAGGTCGGGGACGGTGAGGATATTTAGGGCGTGTTTGCTGCACATGCTGAGATGGAAATATGGTCATTTCATTATAGGTTTTGTGTTTGCACAAGGCTAATTATGGTTCATGATGACGTATGTATGCTCATATCGCGACAGAGAGAGAGAGAGAGATAGTGAAAGAGTAAAATAATAAGGTTTAATGTTCTTTTCTGCTCACCTGGAAGCACTCATCATCAGAGCTCTCACTAAAGTACGAGTCCGCCACATGCAATCTGAGCAATCCAGTACACGAGCCGATAATACTGACAACGTCATCATGAGCCAAATGGGAGACATCCTTCCCATTCACCCCAACCAGACAATTCCCAGGTCGCAATCCAGCCCTGTCTGCCGGACTCCCCTCAACAATACACCTCAGTAGACATGGCTTCTGTCCAGAAATTGTAAATCCGTATCCGAGCGAGCCGCGGATGAGCTCCACTACCCGAATACTTCCCCTATTTAGACCTGTCAGCGACGACCCAGGAACACTGTTGGTGGGGGTGGACCGCTTTTTCCTCCGTCGCATACCATGATGCGGAACGGGAGAGGGCGAGCTTGGAATATCCATATTGTCACTGATTCCAGCTCCAATTTATTCACTGATGAGTGCACTTTTGTGAACAACAAATTGTGTCACTCACTACATTATCCCGTCGCCATTCATGTCGCCGCCGCCGCGGTTCAACACCCAATCCGACCAGTTTGATGACACTATTGTTCTTTTACGCCGCAGCAGATCGATTATTGAGCACGTACATCGTTGACATGCTGCGCTGATTGATACTACGTGCGCACGTGAGGAAATGCAAGACTCTAATAGTAATACGACGACGACACAGGCCTCCTGTCAATAGAAGTTCCCTCTATTCTCTATTAGCTCTTCTGAAAGTAAACAAAAAAAGCAGTGATTAGGAGTGAGAAAATGGATTTTTTTTACTCTGCCATTTAGTAAATCAAACAATATATAATGCTCAATTATAGCCCTCGTATGCAAATAACCCACTAATTAGAACAATATAAAATGCATACAAAGACTTTCTTTACTAACCAATCAAGCTAATCTACTTATATATTATATTTCCACTTTTATATTTTTTTTTCTCTTTAAAATTTCAGTTAAAAATAATTCTACTCTTTTAATATGCTGCAGTCAGTGCAGTGCAGTAAAACATGGGAGATCCTTCCATATTATTCTGCCTGCCTGTGTGTCTGATGATGATGGGAAGGGAGAAGGAGAAGAGGAGTGAAGTTGAAGCCACTATAATATTATGATTATTATTACTACATGAAACTTTTAACAGGAAATATAATATTGGTTGAAGCGCCTGCACGGCAGGCGTTATAGCTGCAAACTGCATGCATGCATTGCATTGCATGTATGTATTTGTATTGCTTTTTCTACTAGAGTCAGTTTTGCACAGCTTTTCAATGTTTCCCCTTTTCCCAAAGACCGTAGTTTTGCATTTTTAATAGTAGACCACACTATCAGTCAGTAGTGTGCATTTAATATTTTTTTTTATTTAACCACAATATAGTGGTGCTCATCATCATCAGCTCAGCAGTTCAGCACACCAACTGAGCAACAATTATTTCCTGTTATTTACACACACACACACATACATACAACCCGAGAGAGAGAGACACAGAAATACCTGACGCACACATTCTCGTCAGCGTCATCATCATCATCATCATCGTCTTTGGTTACGATTACGACAAGAGAGACACACACACACAGCCATATAGCAAGAGTGCAAGGGAACATTTTTGAACACAAAGAGAGAACTCGGCTAGAATGAATAGTAGGTATATATTATGGCTATCTTTGAACTCAACTCATTGAACACAATATAATTATTAATGAGTGAGCTATTACATGTTCTCATTTCCATGAGAAACTCGATATACCTCTCAAGAAGAAAAAGAAGTGTCGTACAAATGGGTAAAAAATGATTCATGATTCATTCCCCAGTACCCCAGCCCTCTGTTATATTACTATCAACATTATTACATTACAATACAATTATTACTAACAGCTCTCTAAACAAACTGCTCGTGTGTGAGTCGTCTATTTATTTAATAAACCAAGGTGCACCCGAAGAATGAAAAAACAACAAGAAAGGGCAGACAGACAGCCGTGGTCGTGGTGATGTGATATATGACCAGTGGCAGTGGGATACTGGGAACATGTTTGCACCAAATACGAATAATATTATATATACGATATGGTTGATATGGTGCGTCTAAAATAGAGACAAAGCAAAGTAAGCTTGCGTTTTGCATATTATACCAAACACTACCACGCATGCATGCGGCGGCCGTGAATCTAAATTACAAATCAGATAGACACGTAAAAAAACATGCGAAAATCTGAAATTCGCATGAAATCCCCTTATCATATGAATATGATTATTTTTGAAATAATTGATGAGTCGGAAGTCGCAAGCATGTTTGTTGAAATCTCACAGCGCAGCGCAGCGAAAACGTAATTTAGATAAGCGAAGACGACACGGTTGACTGACTTGCATGATAGATGATACTCGGCAAATCAAAAAAAAGTATTCACTTTGGTCCACTTTTTTGCATATTAGCATAATTGCTCAAAGATAATGTGTACCTTTTTTACGCATTCTTCTTGAAACAAGAGTCACCGCAACTCCTTTTTAAATAAAAACAGTCGTCGTCGTCACAATCACTTTCTTGTGCATGCATGTAGCAGAAGTTACCTCTAGTTTACACGTAATATGCGCATGTCAAAATGTCAAAAGGATGAACTGACGGCTTTTTGTTTACAAAAACATAATGCTGATGCTGATGATGATCCTTTCAAACAATAGTGACAGGTAGGTGGTGGCAAAAAAAAAAAATTTTTTTTGATGATTTTTTGGCAAAAATGAGCCATACTTACTTATTCCTCCCCCCCTTAACGGGTATATTTAAAATCGAGAACAGTTACACATTATTATATATTACACTCGGAAAATCCAACAATATAATAATTGAAAAAGCTAGTGGTGGTGGAGCTACTACTCAAGCCAATCACTATCACTACTAGCAGCACATACTCGTGACTTGTCAAGAATTAGTCATATTTAGTTGGCTCATTATTAATATTCAATCTTATGGGAAGCTGGCATCCCCATCCCCAAAAGGATTGCATGACAACCGAAACCTATCGCCTCCACCAAATCTATGATTCATCGTCATCATCATCATCATCATCATCCCATTTTTACGGTTTTTGATAATGATGCTATAATCGAATGTCTTATTACATAACAGACCACCATATCACCTCATCACCACCACCACCACCAACCACCACCACGTCCACCACCATCACACCATATCACCGCAACAAACACTTCACCGTAAAAGTGACAGACAATCGTGCCTTATGACATGACTGACTGACTTGGTTAGCTCTAGCAACCTGTTGTTGTTATTATTATTATTATTCTGTTTTGAAGGTTGGCCAGCAAAACTCGCAGCCTCTTTTGATGAAAAACCATCCTCATCATATCACATCACGCGGGCGAAAAAAAAAATTAGCAAAAACACAAACAAAAAAAAAACACCTCACTTTCACTCCTCCGACTGCCGACTATCAAGTTCATGCGTATCACGCTAATGTTCTATTTTCGTCGTAAAATTAAATGGCAACAAAAAATGTTGAATATACTAATACCTACAGCTTTGTGGAGAGGAGAGAGGAAAGGATAAATTCCATTCTCGAGACACTAGAAGAGATAATCATAATATTAAAAAAGTATTTTGCCGTTTTGGAATGTGCCCTCTACTCTACTCTGCTCTGTTCACTCACTCACTCACTCACTCACTCACACATCATCTCCTCCATATCCACTCCATCCCATCCACTCCACCTTTTTCAACCTGAAAACAATTCGAAGAGCATTGAAAATGCATCCTCGCCTAATCGTAATCGTAATAATAATATAATAGGTAGGTAAAATACCGTGGTGGTTGGTGACTTGGTGAGCCCATTCACATTCTTCCATACTACCTTCAACCTTGTACATATATATGAAGAGAATCGACAAACTAATGGATCATATTATTTAAACCGTACCAAAGAAAAAAAAACGAGAGAGAAGTTTACAATATAATAATATAACAAGTACAGATTTATAGTGCACGCAGGCTAACAATCGTCGTCCAACCAAAGTGTAGAAGAACAACAAGGCGATGGCCAAGTAATTCCATACGACGACGAAGAATCTATCATCATCATCATCATCATCATGTATTCACCTTGTTTATATATGTATATATAAATTGTGAACCGGGATACCTAAGCCCATATATAATGTTATACTATACATCACTGAAAACAACATAATACCTAATCGTCCTCCTCATATACCTGTTCGAGTAGAGAGGATAACGAAAAGAGGATGACGTTGTTGATCAAATAGTGCATGATACTTATTATACAAGGAACAAGATTGAGAGTTCTTTGACACAACTCTGCAACTTCTTCTTCTTCTTCGTCTTCTTTCGCTCGACGAAGAAAAGAAGTTGCCTGAAATTCCTGAAGACCAAGACAGCTCCAGGGCAATAATAAGACTTATATATATGTATATATTCTTCCCAATGCAATGCCCATGCCCATGTCACTTCTCTCTCTCTCTCTCTCTCTCTCGCAAGCCTTATAACTGAACTCAAAACTGAACGCCTAGAACTGACTGAGAAAACATACCCTTTGCAACTATTATCTGGCCGGCCAAGAATGCACTCATACCAGCAGAACCACTACCAGTTGGACGGGCTCATTCTCATGCCGACCGCTCTCTATCCGATCAGAGACCCAGGTAAATTGAATCAGATATTGTGCCTATGATTGTTATAAGAAGAAACATTTCACCGAAACAGAATGGAAAAGAGCAGAGCACATTCTTAGTTCTTCTTAAACATGTGTATTCTATAATTTCCATGCTATTTACAAATTTACATTAAATGTCTTTGAAAACGTACTCTAAACGAAATGCACGTTGTAAATGTGATTTTGTTTAAATCTCTCAAAATAAATAAGTATAATCCCCTCTCAAGACAAATGGATTTTCTATCAAAAAGGAACTGGAGCAACTGGAGCAAACTACTATTCATTCCGGGCCTATAAAAAATTGTTTTAAAAATACTCTAACGGATTAAACGATTACATTGGTCGGTCGGTGTTCGAGCGCTCGCATTACGACCATTTCCCTCTCCCAGCCAGTCCTCAGTACCTTTAGTACCCACAAGAAAAAAAAACACCTTTACCATTTCTTTTCACATTTTCCTTCAGCAGAGAAGGAGGAGAAGAAGAGAGGAAAAAAAGAAGACAAAGAAACCATCCATCCCAGACTCCTCAACTTCTCTTTTATAATACACATGTTATGTTCATCTACTTAATACTTCTCCTGCCTGCCTGCCTGCTTGCCTACCTGATTCAGTCCTGTTCCCCTTCTTTTACTTACTTACTTACTTAAGGCCTAAAAACTATATTCAATTTGGCTGATTACATTATAGCCGACCAACAACCACCGCACCACCACCACCACCACCACCAGCAACGACAAAACAGCTTCAAGTCAACGGCAAAACCTCAGCGAGAGGCAGAAAAACGAGACTTGCTCTCACACGCTTCATTTCGGTTTGGTTAGGATCTCACTGCTCCTGCTCCTCATCCTCATCATGGTCATCATCATGATAGAACGCAATACTTCATTATACAACACCTGCAACAACACAACAACAACAACAACAACCGAACCAGGTAAACTGACTGCTGCTGTGTGACTTGCTGTGAGGTGGTTGATACTACTACTGATGTTAATAATAAGTGCTGGTTAGCCATGTTCGGGGCTACCAAACCTACCCATCCCTTAAAAAACCTTCCTCATCACATCATCATCATCACAAAACCAAGAAGAAGAAGGAGAAGAAGAAGAAGAAGCTGCATGCTGCACGAAGAAGGAAAAAGATGTTCGGAACCAGAGAACACGTTGTCGTTGCGTTGGTCACTTTTAACTTGGATTTGAAAATTGGAAGAAGATGGAAGACATATTATGATCGAACGAACGAACTACTAAAAACTGTGTGCCTTGCGTTGGTTTTTAAAACGACTGCAAAAGGGAATACCTAGGCAGATTAAGTATACCATTTACTAGTTGCTGATGATTATCATAGCATTATGACGAGTTGACGATAATCCAATCCAATTGAAGAATTTTCTT
Source organism: Dicranocentrus wangi (assembly GCA_036850665.1). Lineage (NCBI taxonomy): Eukaryota > Metazoa > Arthropoda > Collembola > Entomobryomorpha > Entomobryidae > Dicranocentrus > Dicranocentrus wangi. The sequence goes on along the minus strand of JAANSN010001215.1, from coordinate 9,138 downwards.
TTGAACCGAGGAGGACACAACCGAACCCCAAACCAAAACCCTCACATAATAATAATGTCATACATGCATATGCAAATCAACAAAGCACATCACCACAGAGAGTTCCTTTTCCTTTTTGCAGCATGATTAAGAATAGGACTTTTGGGAAGTGAATTGGATGATATGATAGTGGATGTGGATATATGGACCGTCCGTACATGGTTTTTCTTTCAAACCGATTTTTCACTTAAAAAGTTGCATAACAACTTGATTCCCTTGCCTTTGCCTTCCTCTCTTACTTAAGGTTAGCTATATAGTTGCTTGTCTATTCGAAACAAGAAGGCGAGTAGTATATAAACTACAATTAACCCCTTTTTCAGCCGTAGGCTCACTCACACAGACCTCACTTCACTTCTTTGCTCAAATTCGTTCGTCTTCCTTCAGACTTTCGTCGTCTTTGTCGTTTCGTTATATTCCCCTTTGTTCAGTTCAATCAGCAACGCTGAACCAAAGCTCAACGTTGTGCTCTTGTGTATTTGTGGCCTTACCGTCTGGTTTGCTCCACGGGGGAAGTTGAAGTTACACACAATTATACGACCTGGGATGAACAGATGTAATGAATGTATGCCCGTTTAGTTAGCTAGAATCCCTTTTAGCCAGTGATACATAACTGATGATGATGATGATGATGATGATCAGCATGCGATGAGACCTTTCATAGTTAGTACTGAACAGACTGAAAAATCTCTTTACAAAGTGAAATGACGAAGTAAAACTGTAAACGCAGTATAATATTGTAAGTTCACCTTCAGTAAAAAAAACCTGTGCTCTTACACTTGAATGGCGTCTCCTCTTGTGTTTTGTTTTTGTTGTTTTTTAGGAGCATAATAATACATACATAAGCATACATTATATAGCAGTCGAGCCGAGAGCGTATGATACAGCATTCGACGAGAATGAACAGAGGAATTTATATATAAAGTAAATCGATAACTTTTAATAATGGTCAACAACAACATCATCCCCACCAAAATAAGCATGTTCAGTTAACGCACCCATGCATGTTACGCTATATAAGTACGTTTAAGAAAATGTAGAGACTTTTATGCAAATGAATCAGGTTTCTTTTCTCTTTCTGACTGACCATACTAAACATTTGCTTGACTGCTGCAGTTAAACTTGTGTACAACAACAGCACAGTTTTTTTCTTCTTCTTCTTCAATACAAAGGGAGGAGGGATGAGTGTGTGAGAGTTGGAGTGAGCTTTCAGTCTGTCGTTGCTGATGGGAAGTGGAAACAAGAATTGTCTACGCAGCCAATTTCTGCCATTCACCACCACCATACCACCACCCTTGCTCTCACAGTTCACCACCACCAACTCCACTACTGACTGAAATGTAAAACCTACATAATATTTGCCTGCCATAATGTTGCCTCTCCTCTGAGAATGTGTAAAGGTGCATCATGGGCATGGGCATACGGAGGAGAAGATTTAATGTGGAATGTATAATATGTATAATACTTATGTGATATGAAAAAAAAATATTTACTCCTTTATTTCTTCGTTCGTCGTCGTCGTCTTCAACTTCAACCCTCATACTTTTCTTAGCCCCTGAGCCTTGCTTGTTGTAACTTTTTCCATTGCGAGTCTGAGTCTGCATGGTTTTTTTTCAACAACTGACATCGACATAGAGGAAAATAATAATTGTGAATATGACTAGAAGGATTTGCACCTCATCACCTTGTCTTTTCCTTGCATCTGTTTTACACCCCTCCTCTCGTATAATAAGTGGTAATGATGAGCATGGCGACGATTATTTAATATATTTTTCTTCTACTACTTTAACTTAATTTAACCTAACCCCCTTCCCCTACAACACAACACAACACTCCTCTCCTTCCTTTTGGTTAATACAGTAATGTTCTCCGGTTGTCTGGCTAACTGTTTGTAAAGTCAGTTTTTTTGTGATTGCTCGGCATGCAGATTTAAAAAACTTCTCTTCTTTCTACGATATAGTGTGCTTGCTTCTTGCTATTTTGTTACCCCATGCTGTTCCTTGAAATACATACATACTACGTGTATGAAAATGAATTGGTTGGATACATGGTTCTCCTCCTTTGCTTGATAATATTACAACGTTGTTGTTGATGAACCGTGATGATGTGATGGTGATCATAATGTATTTTATTTATATATACGCTAATTCCTTTTGTGGATTGTATGAACAACTTCACTTCACCTCATGATGATGATACACCTTTTTATCAAACTTCAAAATGGTCAAACCATTCTCCTTTAAAAACACAAAAAGGATAATATGTATAATATTATACATATATACTCCAATTCTAAATTGTGAATGCAAATGCAAATCCACCTCCACCCCCTCATCGGCTGCACCAACCACACTTGTGTGTGTACGTACATTTTATAATTTCTGACTTTTAAAGCTCACACATCTCCTCACATCGTCGTTATATATGTCCCACTGATTGTTAATTGATTTTTTGCGCATATAAGTAAATATATTCATGTTCATTCATGTCCCAGCAACCAGAATTTATTTGCTCGAGAAATCTGTGTAATTCACTTATAGGATATATTAGAATGAATGCAGATATATGTATATGCCTTTCTGCGACAGTAGTCGTGGTCATGAATGATGTCACTGCTCATTCCATTCAGGTAAGGCATAAGGCACCACGTCGTCGTCTCCATCTCATTCAGATCATCTTGAAAGTTTTAAAATATGCAGCAACTCCAAAGATAAGCGGTGCAATCCCATTGCATATATATATATATATATGCATTATGCATTGTAATAATAAAAGTTCTGTGTATATATTTATATATTATGCTATCGAAATCACTGCCACTTTGTAAATACTAAAATGGACAATAATATTGCAGCACAGTAAATAAAAATGCTGATCGTATCAGGGAAACAACAACAGGATTGCTAAATAAATGATTGCTTATTTTGCAATTGGTGCAGTTAATGTTAACGGAATTGTAGAAAAGACGAACACATTTTATGGCAGAAGGCAGAGAAGAGGAGAACTTGCAATTGCGATGATGGGATTCATTGGATGCATATATGAATGCATGCCACACGACTACGACACGACAACCAATATCAATAAACATAAAAATTTTCTCATTTTGTGTTAAATGAGAAAACGCCTGTGCTGTCGTACATGTCTACAGAGATGAAGGATGATGCTGATGTGATGTGTGCCCATATGCAACGCAATACGATATAGACAAGATAATTTATTTAAATAATATTTTGTATTACAAGGAGTAAGAAGGAGGCCTCTATTTCTCAAGGTTCCATGGAATGAAGATGTAAAAAAAAAACAAGAAATTACCTATTGAACCCTATTGAACATTCCTGCACTCTTTCCATTTCCAATTTTCAAAAGGGACAGTAATCCCAATAGAGTCGAGTAAGCATTCATACATGTCTTGTTCTTATTGCTGTGTCACTAATTATGTCTAAAGTTTGCATTGTTGTTTCGCGTCATAGTAACTCTACAAAAACCACTTTATGCACACAAGCAATGCAACATGCTGGTCTAACAACTAATACGTATTTCATTCCAATTTAAATGGAGCAATTATGTTTAGGTTAGTTAGGTTATGAGCAATTATTATATCAATAGCAAGCCAAAATTACACACAAGCTCACAATTAGGGTGTAGGTGACTGATCAAAATTGTAAGATGATCAGAGGCTTTTTTTTAAATAAAAGACTAGCTTCATGTTAAAATGTAGCTAACTGAATAAGTCTATAATATGTTTTGCATCAACAATTATTATCTGAATCTGGTGTCACTTGTCAGTCTGGTGCATCAAAACGCCATATAGCCAGCTATAATGTATAATATAATGATTTTGGTAAATAGATATATATTGTATTTACCTTTTTTACGTCAAATCATAACCCTCCGCATCACTCCCAAAAAACAGCAACAACCACCCAGATTTCGTCTTTAAAATCCAAACGCGGCACTCCACCCGCATCACCAACATCAAAAACATTTACTAAAAACCGCCTACTACTAGTTCATGTTAGTCTGCATCCGTAATTAGTAATTATTGTTTATTAATCTTAAACGTTTCCAAGTCAACAATTATTTGAATATCACACTGCTGTCGTCAAAACTGTTAGTCAACTTTATAGAAAAAACACAGACAGAGGTAATGGTGAATGGACAAAAAAGTAAAAAACTTGGAATATTGAAAATATATATAACAGACAACAGACCAGGATTAATGATTGTCATTAGTTAGGATTTGGTTTTAGTTTGCAACACTCCTCAACTCAAACTACAAACAAATGACAAACTAATTCAACACTTGACACTTTTCACACTTTTATATAACCAAAAAGAAAAATATTGCGTAGGATCAAGCAAAAACTCTACCAGAAAACGATCATCGTCATTAAAACCACAGTTTTTTCCCTTTTACATCATCACATCACCCAACTAACCTTCAACCTTGGAGGAGGTTTTATACACACTGACTAAAAATAAGTTACACAAAATAAATAATACATATTAGCAGTATGTAACAATTATTAAAACAAATGATAAAATATGATTATTACAACCAACGACAATAAATAAAACAAAAAAGAAAAGACACGGCAACCCTCTCTTTTGGTCACCCTATCTTGATCCTCTTCTTGTCTCCAAAAAACAATCCTCTCGTCCTCGTCTTGCAGATATTGAAGATGTTGATGATGATGTTGATGATGAGGTAGGTAGTAGCAAGGTAAGTAGCCAGCAAGCAAGTCACAAACAAGAACGAAGAAGAAGTCAGTGCAAGTGTAACTTTTTTTTCTTCAAGAAGAAGAGACGTGATCGTGAGACCAGTAAAAGTATTGGAGGTGGTGGTGGTGTAGTAAAAGGCTGCTCCCTCCACATCAAGTTCAAACTAATCCACCGGTTTGTTTTGGTAGCAACCAACGCTACGCAACGGATTTCTTTTCATTTCAGTTCTCTCTCTCTCTCTCTACTCATACTCGATACTCCAACAAAATAGTATATCTCTGCAAGAAAAGTCTGTATGCATAAATGAATGCATAGTGTAAGTAATGTAGTAATGCAGCATAATATAGGTAGCTATACTGGCCTATACCAAGCCAGTTGATGCATTGTATTTTGCTTTAGGGTTACTCAAGGAATTCATAGATGGATGGCGAATGGTACCAGCAGAATGAGCAGCAGGAGCACTGTGTGCAACTTTGCTTGCATTTTATCCGATCTGATGATGGAACGTCTCATGCGAATGATCACTGGACAGTTGGTCACTGGCTGGAATTTGGAATTGAATTGTCCTGGCGAATCTAAATTAAATTCATCAGTTATAGGTGTATACAAAAGACCACAAACTTTAATTATTTTTAATACACATGACAATTGTTTTCCCTTTGGGAGTTTCAAAACATGTTACACATCATGACCACTAGTTTTTGCTCACTATTTATTTGAACGTAGCAGCAAAGCAGCAAAAACTTGGTCCCGTTCTGGAGAGAAAGAAGCATTACATAATATGAATATACCAATGACCTAAGAGTCTGCTTAATAAGTCATGAATTATTTTTATAGAATCGTATTGCGCTATATGATATAGTGTCAAAATCAAACTGGAAAAGTGCTGATCGGTTGCAGTTGCAGTTAGCTGAAAATTTTGAATGTCTGCTGATGCTGGTTGGGTGAATATCGAAAGTCGCCGTAATTCATTTAAAATCCACTGTTAATGATTTAAGTGATTTGAGCTAGGAGTGTGGTTTTAAGAGTTTCTGTTAGATATGGGTTAGTTGGTTTGTCTATGAAGCATGCAAAGTGATAATGGCTTAGAAAGCAACCTATGCAAAAATGTGTTATTTTACCTAATGTCTCCAGTGTATTGTTTTTACCAAATTCCTGCAAACCAACACGTCATTATCTTGTCCAACAGGAGTTTTGGCAATATGCCTGCGATAAAACTTTCATCCGCTATTGTAAAAAAAAATTCTGTAAATATGCATTTTAGGCGATAGGGATGCATACCAATAGCAAAAAAATAACGTATGAAAAAATGAAGCGTGATGCGTGATCCTTCAGTAGCATCGCCACAAAAAGGGCTAAAAACTATTCGAGTATTTTGTTTGATTAATAACTTGGCAAATAGGGTGTGCGCGGGTGTGTGTGTGTGTGTGTGGAAAACTCACAAGTACTAAGTCCATGGCCACATTTATGGTTTCAATGGTTCGTAAAAGTAGATAAAAAATATTTTATTGTAATCGTTATCCCACAAAAATATTAACTAAAAACTGGTCTAAAGAACAAAATAAATACCATTTTCTTTCACAATTTGCTTTTTATACATGGCTCAAATGTTTGGAAAAGCGCAGTCAACTTGATTGAGTGTGTACACAGCATCATCAGTTTGAGATAGTTTCTTAGCCAGCAGATCATATGCGTTGAAAGAAAAAAAAACAACTAAAAATTAACCTGAGGATACCCGGATTGAATGTAAATGGAAGCAGAACCGCAGCAGCAGAGCAATATAATATATAGTAGTAGTAGTAGTAGTAGTAGTAGTAGTAGTAGTAGTAGTAGTAGTATTAACTAACTGAAAAAAAAGATCACGTCAGGGACACTCGCATACGAAATTACAAAATGATGAAACCACGACATTTATGTATTACAGTGTAAAGAGCACATATAACAAACCTTTCGTTTTTTTATATGTATGACATGTTTTTCTCTGAGAATGCAGTAGTAATTTTTTAGTATTTTTTTGTAGCGATACATATAATAATAATATATTATTTCATAAAACCCGAGGTTTACTTCCCAATTTGCTGCTTCTTTCTGAGATAGAGTGCGAATGACGCGATGCTGTTATGGTAATAAGCATAATAATATATGCATGCATACATTTCTCATCCCAACTTTTTTTTGATAAATGCAGGCGTGCAACAGTTTTCTTTTTGATTCAAATAACATTTTTTTTGCTTTTTATAACATTCACTATTTAAGCATACTTAATCACTACACCGGAAACAAAATCACACAGTAAAATCCCTTTTTCTTTAAAAAAAAACAAAACAAAAACAACAACAACAAACAAAAATTAAAATTTTTCCGTTTCATTACAAAACATTGTTACAAACTTTCGTTTAGTACTTGGTAAAACGTCGTCATTATCATCCTCATCATATATATGTTGTACAATCATGTTTTAAAATGTAATCTAGTCGGTATAATATGGTTTTTTCTTTTTCTTCTTCTTCTTCTTCTTCTTTATATTGGAGTAGTGTGTACTGATTCGACTAATACAGCATCAATATATATGATTTTTCATTCAGTTTTATAGTTTTGTAAAACCGTATATATGTGTACGTATAGTTTATAAATTTGATAAAATAAATTCATAGAAATGCAACGTCGTCCCTCTTTTAATATCTTTCTACGTATTCTCATCATCATCATCGTCATCATTGTTTTTAAGTAGATAATAATAAGTAGGTAGGTGTGGTATTTCTTGAATGTATATATATATGTAGTAGTGTAATTAATTAAATATATATGAACGAATGTGTTTGCTATAATTGATATATATTTATATACGAATTCAAGTTATACATTTAACAATAATAATAATAATAATGATGTTTTTTCCTCGTTTAAAACTTTGGTGTGTAAAAAAATGTATGTTCTTGAACAATGGTTTTGTCGTGTAACTAAAAGAAAATCGGACTCAAATAAAACTTATTACAAAGTTAAACAAACTTTTTTTCTTTAAAAAATAACCATCATTTTCATAGTCATACATTTAGCATTTCTCAGATTCAGCTGCAGTTGTCTGTCTCTCTGGCCTTGTTTGAATTGAGTAACAGGTTTATATATAGGGTGATTATAAAAAACAAAACCGTTACTGTTTTAAGTGGATTTTTTTATACAACGTCAACATACATATTCCATTCTGTAGCACACACCAATCACAACAAAACAAAAGGTTTATTTTTACAAAAAAAAAGATTTTTTCCGTAAAAGTTTACCGAAAGATATTTTTATGCATTTACATAATATTATGTTGATCTTGATGAGTGTATGTCTGTGTTTGTATTTGTGTGTGTGTGTGTGTGTGTGTGTTTGTATTTCTGTGTAAAATGTTTAGACGAGGGTGGTACGTCCTGCATCTTGCTTTTAAAATATAAGATTATTACAGTATTCCAGAAACAAAATCATTTAACAGTCGGTCGCGTTTGTTTATGTACTTTTTATACATACATATATAGTCACTGTAATTTATGATAATAATATATATATATATAGTTGCTAGGTATCATAATATTATTATACGTAGCATGCATTCCTGACAGAATAAATGTGTAAGTCATCATATCATCATCAGAATGTACACATGTACCTCATATTATACAACAACATAATATTACTCTAACGTTTATGCTAAAAATGAACCTGACTTGGTGACCTCACACCGAAGATTTACAATCATCACTATTATGTTTTTTTACAAGTATGTATCATGTATGTATGTAGTTATATACTTATTAGTTACTAGTTAACTAATGTGTCACACATTCTCTAAACCATATTATCAATTACTTTAAATATCGACCAGGTCTATAAAGTTCACACTGTTCAATCAAATAGTATATTATATCAGGCAGGTTCTTCATTCATTCACACTTCCTGATCATTGATCATCATCATCATCGAAAACTACTTCACAGTAGAGTTAAACGTACGTACCCAAATTACATATATATAAAAACTTTAAGTTCTGCTGATGTTAAAGGAAACACATATACAATATATACGTTGTATACGTGTTAATAACAGTATGTATATAATAATTAATGGTGACAATGAATGTCAGTTGCTTCACAATTTTTCTCGTTTTCTTTACTTACAAAAAAAATCCTTAGCTGGATTTCCTCTTAGCTTGACAGAGAATTCTAAAAAACTATTTTCGAGAGATTTCATATGCAGGAAAAAGATTTTCTTTACAAACCTTTGGTCACTAAATTTGTTGTGCATCATCACTCATTCACTGATGAATATACATAATCTTTTTTTATGCATATAAATTTATATATAATAATTATATATATATATATATATAGATGAATA
>JAANSN010001214.1:0-36881 GCA_036850665.1 Dicranocentrus wangi | reverse complement strand
TAGAAGATTTGATGCACACTGCTGCGTTGTATAGTGAGTGAAGATATATATTATATTACTGTTTAGGTATAAGAGGAAAGCAAGCTACAATATTCTTGATACATTTGCTATACTAACTTATTAATGTACACAGTTATCTTTTGAAGAACACTTAAAATAATTATTTCATTTTAGGGAACACTTATCGAACTTGATTGAAGTAGTATAAGAAGTGTATCTACCGCAGCGCAGGTGTAAATGCAATTGACATACACTTTTACTGATTTACTCGGAGAAAGTTTTATTTATTTATTTTCCGCTTTCTACAAAAAGTCCCTTGATTTGATGGAATACATTTAAATTCATGATGATGATGTTTTATACAGACAATACTACGTTTTGGGACTATTTTTGTGATGCACACCTTTACTAAACCTATCGAGATTTTAAATTATTTACACAAGTCCGAGTCATATTAATTATTATGCTCATGCCGTGCAGCTGAAGTTGTTTCGAAAGAAACATTTCAGTCGACATCCGCATTATTTTTCATTTTTAGACGAGCGTAATCCACTCCGTCATGACAGATTCCAACAAATCTATCTTGCTTACTACGTTACTTACTAGTGTTTTTTTGTATTTTTTAGATACTTTTTAAACCCAAATTGTGAGGCAATGACTCTTTTGGATATTTGCTGTTCATTTTTGCAAAGATATTTAAATTGAAAGTTTTTACTTAACCTTTTAAACCATATCAGGCTTTCTCTATGCAGCCATTCGGCATTCCTAAACGTATTGCATTATTCAAGTATTTTTTTTTAGATACTTTTTAAACCCAAATTGTGAGGCAATGACTCTTTTGAATATTTGCTGTTCATTTTTGCAAAGGTTATAGATATTTAAATTGAAAGTTTTTACTTAACCTTTTAAACCATATCAGGCTTTCTCTATGCAGCCATTCGGCATTCCTAAACGTATTGCATTATTCAAGTATTTATTAACCTACCTACCTACCTATGATTAAAATTTCTCGTGTACATGCTAGAAGATATTTTTAAGAATACTGAAAGCCTTGTGAATCTTCTTTCCAGTAGTGTTATGACGGATCTAATGAACTTTTTAAGCATTAATACAGTCGAGTCGAATAATCTTTTATGCCAAAAAACCCTTTCCTATTAAGATTGCCGAAACATATGCAATCCGACCTAAATCGGCTGAGCCTATTTTTTCATCAGGTGGCTTTGCATATAACATTTATATGGAAAGGGATTTATCGTCATAACCATCATATAAACGGAGCCAGAGAGATCATTAAATGATTTATGGGATTTTAAAAATTTTACAATTAAATCAAAACGCTGTTGGTTTACGAACGTAGCTTATGAATCCCATCACATTCAATTGATTCAATATGCGTCTCTTTTCCCGTAGAGAAAAAGCAAAGAGCTAACATACAGTATAGTACTATACACACGCCACAGAGAAGACACAGATAGAGCACATTCAGTCATTTAGGTTGAAGATTTCGCACGTTTTTAAAACCTTAAGTTTAACAACACTCGCATTGAGAAATAATGCGGTCGAATCATTTCTATAATGAAAGAGTAACAATGAAAGTGATTTTCGTACGGTACGTACCACACATTGACACTTGCGGTTCCTCCGTGAGAGCTGGAAAAATAGTCTAGTGCTTACACGCCTAAAACATGCTCCCACACTTGATTCATGGAATTTTCTTTTTTTATTACATGACTTTGATGCAGCAGGTAATGGTAATCAGTATTTTCACACTACCAGGCCCAATTAATTACTTTTTCCCCGTTAGACATTATTACTTTACGCACCAGATTGGAGATTGTACATAGTGATACTCACACTAAGGAAAATTGGAGAAAATTGTGTTATGAAAACGCACGTACTGATACTGATTACCTATTAGCCGTGCCGTGCATCAAAATATGGCCAAAAACTAACGGACATTACTCCCGTTTGTAAAGAGACAGTCACGAAAACAAGTAATTGAAGTTTGAAGAAATCTCATTCTATCAACGAAAACAAAGGTAATTTCCACAATTTATACTGATGGCTTGACTCATGAGGCACACTTGCGTTTTAGAAGATTCAGATTCAGACAGTTCTCTGATTATCAATATAACTAGTTGAATTTTTTTTTTCGGTTGTACACAAATATCGTATTGATGCACCCCATTCTTGGTTACACTAAAGACTTTCATAAGAACAAGGTCGGAATTCAGTACACAAAGACAAATATTTCTTTGAAAGGTGAATACAGATTGCACAGGTTACTCTGATAACAACACTTAGCATACCGTTTGAAAAGTCGGAGAGCAAGTGCAGTAGTATTTTTTTTAGTTATTTATGCCCTCTGGTGTTATGCAGTGCATAAAATTTCCTTTATACAACAAATCTTGCTCGGACTATTTCCTTCAACTTTTTCGTTTTGCGGATCGATCGGAAACCCAGATCGACAAAGAGGGCAAATCTTTACTTTTTTTTGAGAAAAGTCGGTACCGGAAACTTTTCGGTTTATTGTGTGCGTATACAGTACAGAGAAGTACAATAATATAGCACATTTTTATAAATCGAGTCGAGCACAAAGTTTGGACCAGGGTTAAGAGATGAAGAAAGTCACTATGCAATAATACTAGTTAAACGCTATGTATTTTAGTCTAAACCTAATTTTTAGTAAATATATATGTACTATGTGTTATAATAATTGATAAATCTGCTTAAAAATCCAACAATGATTACCGTATATTTGGCTATCTTTCGAAGACACAAATGAGTTGTAAGCAAGTTATTTTTTGTCATGTGCTTTCGAATGTCATAATATATTATATAAGTAAGTTATTTTATACACAATAAGTTTATATGGGTCACTCACGATGAGTACGACAGACTTACATTATTTGCATATATCAAGTTCCCTGCATTCTCTACACGAGTTTTTCTAAAAGATATGAGAATATATGTATATATATATGAATTCATATGTTACAGTTTTGATTTCTCCAATGGTTGATTTTTTCGTCTTCTCAAAATACACCTCTTTCGGTTTAGCATGAAGCTTTTCGAATTGACAACAAAGTCAAAGGTCAAGATACTCAAGAGATTGTTACTGATCATTTTTATACACATATAGTCATCATATGTATACATAGCAGTGATAAATCATTTTTTACAAAGTAGTATTAATTGCTATCAAAATGTCAATCACAAGCAATTGAGTTATTTCAGCTTTCAATCGAGTCAGTGCAGTTTTGTGTATACAACATATAGTCATTATGTTGACTTACCTACTCAAAAGGTATTTATATAGTTGTATCTGTTTATTGTATTATCTCATCATCATCATCATAATTTGTCTTCTATTGCATGTGCATATGGCATCCAAATGCACTATTTCACATCTTTACGAAAACTCTCCAAACACCATAATTATTATTATAGATCAATTCAAAGTTATCATGATGGTCTTCAGTAATCTTTTTGAAATTGCATACGAGCAAAACGGGCTTCACTTCGGTGGGCAATGGACAACCGTATTTTTGATCGCTTTAGGCCGGTATACAGTGTCATGGTGGGTATTCTTAGTGCGCTTATTGTAAGCGTGCATGTAACTATAACTGGTCAAACAGCCCCACACGTGGGGGTGTATCATGTGAAATCAAACGACCGCATAAAATGGGATCGCAGATCGCATGCATTTCTATTAAGATGTTTCTTCTTCAAAATGGAAATATACTTTCTCTGGAAGTTTCTCCTAAGCTTTCACAGTCTTCCGTACAGCGAATGACTGTTATTGTTTACAATTTTTTCTGTACACAAAGCCAGTTTTTAAATTCAAAATAGGCTATATATATCTAAATTCACAATATGATACTGTATATTGTAGCTTATCACACAGCTTGTAAGAGTATACACTGAGCACATATGTATATGTACAGGGGTACATTATTTTCAATGATTACAACTTGAATTATATTGTAACAATAATTTTTTTATGTCTTCTGCTCATCCTAGAACTTATAAGTGTCGATAAGTTCCAGTTAATTATGCGCAGTAGAATTATAATATCATTGCGCCTCATGGTAGCTGCTGAATGCGATCTAGCACGAAAGAAAACATTAACACTTGGAAAGTGCACGAAAGCTCTGTATTGCCTGTTTTTGAGTTTTCTATATTTCATCTCACATTGATCTATATGACATCAAGTGAATGGCCAACTGTTGGTATATATGTATGATCATGCAATATGGCTACACTAAGACATACTTTTACTTAAAACGTAATGCACATTAAAAGTAGATTTTAAGTGTGTCCCGCGGATCCGCATTTAACTTATTTACTAACTATCAATAATGTGCGTTTACCTTATACGTATATAAGTATAACAATTAACTAGCGTGCTTCAGGCATCAAAATTAATAGCGTATCGCGTTCTCCAGTCGGGGCGTCACCTGGTTTTCCTAAATTATATGCTTTTGACGCATTTAACCACTTTAAAACACTGGCCAGACAGGAAGAAAGGCGTTGAGTTGCGCTGTTTCTTCTAACACTTTCCCATATGCACAACAATCCACAAGTGAAAGTTGGGGACAAAATCTGTTTACAATTGACTCGTAGCTGATATCAGACTAACATTAGTTTAACCGATGAGATTGATTTAGAGTTGGAATAATAATAAAAAAATTAAATAATAAACGAATTTTCTCTAGCCTTGCGTGGTTGCCATTTCCGGTTTTGGAGATGTGCAATGTCTATATAATAAACAGCCCGTCACTTGTTGGCATATAGTTATTAACGCAACATTGATTTGATTTGACTGTTAGGGGGTCAGGAACTGCGCTATGGTCAGTTTAGTCAGAGTATATTTTTTGTTTTGCATTTGAATTTTGTCATCAATTCTTGTGGGTAGAATTTGCATTGTCTGTTAACCTGTAATTGCATGAAGAATCACAAGTTTGATTCTCGGTACCAGTTAACGAAGGAGTTTTGTATTAGCTAACCTGTGTGTTCTATTTGCGAAATGCAGGATATTAGCCACATAATGACTTGAATTCATATTCTCGCATTGCATTCAATTTCACTAACGGTAAAGCTATAGATTTGTTGGGGTTAAGTATACATACATAATATGAATGAATAGACTTCGGTATCGTGAAATGTTCAAATAGTTTTACTGGCTACAGGCTGTATTATATGAATGCTTGATAAAAGCGTTGATTTGTATTGAAATAGACGATATAGTCTACGTGTAATCAAATCAACAATATTCATAGTTTCCTTTCCTGAACTTTTAGCAAGCATGGCCAACTCATCAACATTATTGGCTGTGAGGTGAGTTTGTGATGTTTTCTTATTTCTGAAATAATCTGACTGAATCCGAATCTGGAGGAGCAAGGATTATGGTGGTCTGGTGGTAGGCAAACATCGAAACGTGTACAAAGAAAAAGCAAAAATCAATAAAAATCAATGCTTCATTCATGCGGCAAACATATATGAATAAAAAATACATATGAAATAATAATAAAAAATCAGAAACAAGCAAAATTATTTTTCACATGAAATTAAAACATGATTTTAATAATACATAGTACTGTTGAATAATATGTGTAGGGTGTAGTAATATTCATAAAATTACACATGACATATAACTAAATATATTATTATTATAAGATAATATAAAGTAAGCATAATAATTATCACTAGGTCACATCATTACATAATAGCGTAATTAAATGATACTATGTAAAATGTAATAATGTTGGTGGATCATCAGAAAAAGTACATTTTTTGATGCATATGATATAACATGTGTGAGGGTTAAAATCAGTAGTATTTACAAGCTGTTTTTTGTGTTTTTAAAAGTGGTTTTACATAAAAACTCCAAGCATATGAGCTTACATCTTTCCTTGACTTGATCTAATCGATTCTTTTTTGAGATTGAAATCATTCTTTGAAACCTTTGCAATACTTTATTAACTGGCATTTATGACGAAGTTATGACACACACCGCAGCGCAGCACACTTTCTATATCCTTCTTTGTCGTGTATCGTTGACTTTTTCCCAAACAAAAATCACATCTCACAATATGAGTTCTTTTTTTTGCACCTTAAGCAGTGGTGGTGGTGGTGATCTGACATCATCAATTTTCCCAAAGTGTGTAACTAAAACTGAATGTGTGTTAAATGTAAAACCCTGAATATGTGTGGACAAAATGAGTGTGTTTTTTTAAAATACTTCTTTCAACAAATGGTATTATGTAAAAGATAAAACTTTTAAATGCTGTTTGCTCTATCCTATGTATTACATACCATTCCTGAACTGCTATATAACTTCCATGCTCATAAAACAACACTATTTTTATACCTTGACACAATAATTAAAAGCAATATGGGATTAATAACAATTACGGTTTACCTTTTTTACGTATTGTTTCACGAGTTTCTACTTCCCCCCGTTCTACTAAAATCATTCGTTTGTTAAAGAATCCGACGGTGTACAATATAATATTGTACAGAGTAGAATGTACTTATATTAGGTAATTATATAGAATCATATAATATGTGCTACTTACTTAATAAAACTTATCAAATAAAAACGCGTTGATCAGTACTTCGTCGTCGTTATACGTGCAAGGGTACTCAATAAAACTTAAACATTGGTTGTTGGTAATCAGTGTTTTTTATATTTGCGATGAAAAAGGTACTTACCGTGTCTCAAACAAAAAGTCGGCAGATTATAATAATTATTATTATTTTACCGTTTACCGGTTATAGAGCCATCAATGAGAAAACCCTCTTTTCCGTAAGACATTATAGTATAGAGTGTTGCATTGCCTATTTCGGTCTTTTCAATTAAATAATATAGCCCCTATATCGTGGATGGATCTCCAATCTCCAATCATCTCTATCGGCATCCATTGTTGATTATGCATTTCAACGTAGCCAAAACAAATGAACTCGTGTATAGTGAACTAGATAAGACTAACTTATTCTGGAGAGAATATACAGAGTTACAAAAACTATAAGTGCGGATTTCTTCGGTTATTACAATAAGCCTGAGCCTGACTTTTGACAAAAATGCACTGCGCAAAAAGTTTGATGCATTTTGTTTAGGCCTACACGATATTTTAAGGTTTCGTTAGACGTATGTTATCTTTGGACACAAGTAGTAAAGTGAGTCATTTTTTCAGCTGTAAATCAGAAACACGAAGTACATTATTATAACGCACCCTTGTTGCTTAACTTTTTTCACCAACTCCAAACCATCCTTATAATTTATGTATAACAAGCTGGTTCAGATCAGATCCATAAAATGATGATTTTTTTTAGTTTTTGTTATTTTATGCGAACAACGTAAACAATAACTTATATACCTATACCTACTGTGTACTTACTACAAAAACGATTAGTTTTCTTGTGCAAACTGGACAAGCAAACGTTTGGCGGATCTGAGAACTCAGAAAATGAACCTGATTGACCACAATCAAACACCTCATTGTTCTCAAATGATGTAACACTTATAATAATTAGCAATATAATAAATGTATGTATCACAGGGATCTGATTGCAAAATAAAAACATGGGTAATTAATTAATAATTAAAGATCGAACTGCATTTAAGCTACAATAAAATGTACAGCGTACATCGCGTAATTAACTGCAATATTAAGTGTATTGACATGAACGAAAGCAAAAAGGGAACTAATAATTTCACAAATCACATGAGGACAACAAAACTTAATAACTTGTTCATTGATTCGCTTATAGTAAGTAAATGTTTTGGCAGGGGAAAAAGATTTATACAGTTGTTTTTTTGACCGTCCCTGTCCCTTTCTCCTAAACGACTGCCGTCAGCCTGATAACCAATTATTGAACACGTTAAACCGTTTCTACCCATCTTTCCCAGCGACATTTACACAACTCCAGCCGGAATCATAATCATATACCTACACCACATTCCATTTCACAACTCGAAAGATGCCATAATAGCTTCTTGTAGTAACGCCATATTGATATAAGTAAGCTTTCTCCAAGCAAAGCATTGAAAGCAACAGGTAGGTAATAATGCAATCATATGAATTCTTTGTATGTATATTCTTAAACATAAGTGCTACAACTTAATGAGGCATGATAATATAACACCCGTCAATCACTAACACTAAGCAGCTTGTGTTAACCTAATTGTAAGCAAAACGTAGAACCTTATTAGGCTATACATACAATACTTAACTGCCTAGTTGGAAGTACAACAACTTTGTAACTTATTTTGTCCTTCACAAAGTGGCACAATTGACTTTTCCAAACAGGTAATGGTTAACTACGCCCAACACAACAATCCCTTAACAATGAATGACAAGTAATATATGTAGTATATAGGTAGTTAACTTTATATTTTTAGGCACAACGCACAACATCATTCGAACATGTACAACTAGTATATTTTGTAAAGCATTCAAAAATCATGAGCTTCAAGTTGAACAATCAAGAACCATCACCAGAAATGTAAATTATTCTTTGTAAATTATTTCCTGAAGAAAATTATTCGGGCACTTATATTTTCTACAGTATATTTATAAACGTACACATCATGCATGTTTCGCTATATTGAATTCAAATATATTTGTTAGGTACATATTTACATAATCATTCCAAGTCACTAAACAGTGGAGTGGAGTTTCCGGATTAGTTTTTTAGTCATTAATTAATCCTTTATATCCATTTGCAAACATAAACCCGCAACAATTGGATGAAATGATGAATGCATAGCTTCTTCAGTATAATTTCCTGTGCAGTCTAACAACTAGATTCAGTAATACCTTAACTATTAATTAACTCTTAGCGCGGAGTACAAAATTAAGAATGACATGATCGGACTGACTATTGATAGTTTGCCATGGCAGGTGTGTATGTGATCGATATTTTGTATGCAACGCAGCAGCCTTCTAATTTCAATCGAATATGACGACGCAAAACTGCTTATGATCAAGCCTACTAGCCTTGATCATCAAGGAGAGGTTACAGTCAAGGTAAGACTCGGAAGAGGTTCATTATATCCTTCCTAGTCAAACCAATGATTTACGAGCTTGGATGTGTTTTAGGTACGGACGTTGATCGTGTGGAAATGCATTTTTAAAATTAGCCCTATTTCTTCCTTCATCAGGTAAAAGACAAGATCAAATTATAGTATTTTACCAATAAATGCTACCAAGATTCACTATTTCGTATATAAAGCTACATCTAATAAAAACTAAAATGAGTGCATATTCGGCTCATCGTCAGTACGCAACGAGACTAAAAATTAGAGATGCCTAATAAAAGCCATCTGTTAGAATACTTTACTTGTCTACACCTGTTGTTCTTTTGAAAATTAATATCTTCTTGCTGTATGTAGAATTCAGGACTTGTGGATGATTCCCTGGTTTGCCTAAAAGATCTAGGTCTAAGGATAAACCAAGTTGTACGGTCACCCAATTAAATTGAACATGTCAACGTTTCTTATATTAGAACCATAACAAAACAGCAGCACTTATTGCAGTGCGTTTTACACTATAGCCTTGCTTTGCACCATTTTAAGTTTACCTGACAATACTGATTTTTAAAATGCTAAAAAAATTGACACAACAAATCAGCTAAAACGGGTGTGTTGTTTGTTGGCAGCAATGAGGTATTGGAATAGCATCAAAACGTTGAGTGTGAGTACATTCTTTTATAACCAAACTCCAAAATACTTTATGTAAAATGTGATAAAAAGTGTGCATTTCTAACTTCATCCAGTCCTTCATTGTAACGAATTAGTCCGTCTAGTGTGAGTTACCACTTGAGACTTGAATATTCTACAGGGTATAACAAACGTTACGTTACATTACCATTTTGTATTTGTCTTGGTGGTTTGCTATGATACATATAATGCATTTTGCGATAGACCGCATAGAAATTGACCATCTCTTCAAACGAAACAGTTCGTGATTCGACGATGGCGATAACTTTACACTGCTATAAACACTTCAAGATATCACCTCATCACTCTCCAGATCAAGTTTAGATAACCCTCCGAAATGTTCGTAGTACGAAACTTTTCTATTTCGAATTATGGCGATAACTTTACACTGCTATAAACACTTCAAGATATCACCTCATCACTCTCCAGATCAAGTTTAGATAACCCTCCGAAATGTTCGTAGTACGAAACATTTCTATTTCGAATATATTATGTATTTTTTTATAGATTGAGTAAACCTTGTTAGTTCGAAATTTGAACGAAATATTAGCACGGAATTACAGTTTCAACTCCAATACATACATGCTATGATGATATGATGAAACACATACTAGACTAATACGTATTCTATATCGTAATTCACAGCTCTTACATAGTAGATTTAACTTAAACTTAAAATTGAATGGCATATAATATTAATCGTATTAGTAAAAAATAACATCACAGTAAATCATTCGATACATACGTGCGCATTTCCCGTACTAAAACCTGATTTCAGTTATTCTTTGAATGGAAATTTTGCAATGAGATGAAGTAAGTACATTATTGCCTGTTTTGTAGAATCGTGTCAAATAATTTAATTATTTTCAAATCTAACAGATGGAATATGGATATTCATGTGACTAAATTAGTTTAGTACATCCGAATTTCTAGCAATAAAAATAATCAAATGAGGTCGAACTCTGAGTTTAGCGGATGCTGGCCTATGTAAATCGCTAACTTTGGAACAGAATATCAAGATAATGAGGCTCTACCACTGCTGCTAATATCAGTTTGAGGTTACATGTGTTTGGTGAAACTACTACACAAGCGCATTTTTACGACCAAGTCATACAATGCACAATATGCTCATCTTACACATTTCTAATAATTTACTAGTTTAATTAGATTTGACTAAAATTCTTGAGATTTTCACAATGTATTAAAAGCATAATTGAAAAGTTAGGAATTTTTCAGTAATTCTATATAGTATTGTATTTTTTTTAGTATGTAGCTCACAGATTGTGGACAGTTTTTTCTTAATCTCGGGAGATCGTCTTTGGCTTCACGCGTCTATACTTCAATATTATTATGTATGTATTTTTGTTGAGTTTTTGTGCTTTTACTGAAGGATACGAATCGATAATTAGAAATGTTTTTTTTTCGGGATGTGACTACTAACGGTATCATTTCTTTCTCACTTCGACGAATACGACTGGTAACGAATGGCAAGAATCGTAGGGTAGTGAAGTTTGTTATAGTATAGTGTACACATCGATTCGTTCTGAGGCTTTTATAGTAAGTACGGCAAACTGGAAAGGTATAAAGCATTCGATTTGAGTTTGTATGTATGTAATTGCTTTTCCATAAAATCAATGCGTGATATTGCAAGCATCCGACAACTGTTAAATCTACGTAGATGATGGCTGGTTTCTAAAAAGGAACATTGTTATATACGAGGCTGATTTTCTAACAAGGCAAGGGTACATGAGATTTTGTTGACTCGAGAATTTATATCGTAGAAAAAATATGATTTTTTTGTTTTCGTACGCACTGCGAAGACATGTGGCCGATTCTCTCTCGTTGCGTTGGTCTCTCTGATCATTTGTCAGCATGCTCGCGAAAGCATTGTCATCATCATCACCTTACAGAATACTTGTCAAAACATAAAATTCCTCTACGTATTGATACGTACGTATTACACAATCTATAACTTATTGTACCTATGCATTAGTTTTTGTTAACACTTACAATTCTACATTAGATCTTTGTACCAAGTGCAGAACTCCAAAACATGATAAAATCAATGATAAAACTCACAAGACTACAAAGGTGTGTTTTAGGCAGGAATACATTCAAGGTGGGAAGGAAACCTAGTGGCAAATATTCGGATAGTATGTATTTTATAAAATCACAAGTCCCGGATATATATCGATGGAATAATTAAGTTTGAAATCAAATATTTACCACCCACTTTACATCAAAGTTGGTCATCTATTTTAAAATTTATGTCCTAATTGTAAATAAGTCGTTATATTGGAGGTCTACTATGAGCATTAGGTTAAAATGAACAAAACTTTGTATGCATATTTATCACTACGCAATCATGCCGTCCAAACCAGGAACCCCACGACATGAACTTGACAATAATTTTGTATGGGACGATAGGGATCAAACTCCGTATTAATGGGTGCCAGTCCAAGTCTATACTGTCTATCCAAGTTTCGACTTTCAGATAATCGTCTAGTTCATTCATTGAAATAGGGCTACTTTTGGGCAACCGTTAATTTCAATATTATTCGTTTATGGATCTGCGATAAAAATTAAAAACCTTATTATTACAATCGGGAATCTCAAATGAAGTCACCAATCGCAAATTGTCATGAATTCATTAATGAGCAAACAAAGAGTTCTGAAAGTGCGGCACCACTCTAACTGTAAGATAGAATGGATTCGATTTTAGAGAATTGATCACAAATTTCCTCTTCTCATTACCATTTACGACACGATTGTAAATTATATGTGTCACAACAATTAAGCTGCAATAGTGTATACTCGATTCAAGTGGCAAACATTCTAGATGTTAAATTGCTAGATAGTCTTTACGAATCGCATGTTCTTGACTCATTGACTCAACAGTTTATGACAAAAACACTGGAACTTTTAAAGACTTTAGTATATGATTTTCATATTCAACTTTATCAATAGTTCAGCTTCATTGATAGTTTGCATTTTTTTTTGGGTATTTTTCAGTTGACCTAATTTCTCTCTCCAGTAGCGAGTTCCAATTCCACCAATTCGGCTCTAATACTAAAACTCAACAATATGCAACTATGCGTTCCTCCATTGAAATAGTTGCAACATTCTATTAACCTTAAACCTTATGTAGTAACAACTAACATCTATGATAATAGTAATGAAGAATAATATTTTGTACTTCAACCCGAGTGTCTTTTACTGAAAACACTTCGTCTCAGCCATATAGTCTACATACATTAATACCTACTATGCATACGCACACTCTGTCTGCTGTAAAGTGTGTACTGGTCCAAGATACATTTCGTTACTTGCAAATACGTGCACTTGGGAACCCTTCCTAATACGTAAAATCAAAATGGCGTAGTTGACCTTTCCAAAAAAAAAAGAAGTTTGAGTAGTCCAGATACTCTGTACAGAGCGTACAGAGGGATGATGTTTTGTTAAAAAGGCAATACGTATAGCACTCTAATATATAATATATTTTACTTCAATTACAGAAAATAGTTAGTGAAACCCATTTTGGTTTTAAAAGACTGGAATTTATGAAATCACAAGAAATACAGTTAAACAGCCAGATTCAATTGTGATATTGCAATAAACCGAACCCTAATAAAACAATGTGAAAAAATTATCAAGACTGGAAATGTAGTTCACTGAAAACGAGATTGAACAGAAAATTGAAAATTGCATATGCAAAAATTCTCCTTATCCCTAGGCACACATATGTTTGTTACCTGCTGCATACAAATGCTAATAGCTGCAGTATGCAACTACCATTTTTTTGCTTTTAGATGGGTTGTCAATCTCAATTACAGCAATCAGAAAAAACATTCGTTGTTCGCCCTGGTCTTTCATTAATGCAGTATCAGTATTCTTCCTTTTGGCCGAAATAGAATGCCTATAATGCGCTCCTTAACGAATTACCTCTCACTTATCAATAAAAACCTTAGGACTTACTACACACCTGACTTACAACTACCTGATAATGTCCTACCTTCCTCTGTAGACATACCCTTCTTAATGACTAATTGTTACGCACAGTATATGATCGAATTAAACATTATACCACCTTTATGCATGGATTAAAATCTTAGCTACAGTCGAAAACACTTATGCTCTAGTCTTATTGTTAGTTAATCAGTCCCTCAATAATGACTCATCAACAGTGACAATCATAAAAGTATTATCATGTTCATGACCATGAAAGTGACATGAATTTTAGTGGCTTTGCTTCATTCTCATTCATAGGAGTTCGATTTTCACACAAAGGTGACAAGTGACAAGCAGGCAAATTTTCTTGCCAGACTATATGGACGAACTGGATTATAAACACGTGAAATCGCCTCGTTTACATGAAATGCCCTCGTTTTACCCCCACTTCCGTCCAACCTAAACAATAACGTTTTTATGTTCGTCCCGTTCCATCCAATTAATGATGTACTACATGAGTTAGAAAAACAAGTCTTAAGTCCATAAGCCTGGATGTTACAACAAGTGTGAGAGACACCATATTTGATAACAATGAATGAATGCTGAAAAATGCCGGTATAGAATATAGAACACTTGGTAGTAATCCCCTAAACACCAATCCTTTCCAATATAGAATCGGATTTGCTAGTTGCATCAGATAGAAACAAGTAAACTTATTTCTCTGGCTTGCATAATATGATATTATACCCTTTGGATTTATCGCCATTTTCGCAAGGTGGAGCATTATGGAACATGAAGCTCATCTATATTGAATTCTACACTGTGGAGAATGTGTTTTAATAACAAATTGACAATGCTGCTGGGTGTCGTCGTGTGGGTAGACTGTACGTCTAAATAGCTTACTGACTCTTCCCAACTCAAACATTCAAATTTTGAAGAAAATAGCGTTTTTGCTGACTTAGATCCTGACCTGACACCGTGTCTTTTGAACACTCCCCTCTCTGTCATTGTCGCTGCTTGTTTAGTCGATTTAATAAAACCTGCTGCAGTTGCATTTTGTGGATTTGTGATAGTTATTATTATTATCCACGTATTTCTTGGAACGTTAATTACATATTAATATTATCTCATTTGATGACAACCTTGATCAAGAAAATCATCCTGCGCCCATAAATGCATGCTTTCCCTACTGCTAGCTCCCTATACGCGAAATACACGTTATTTAGCTAAAATACTGTACAGAGACGAAATGTGCACTTGCAACTTTCGTTGCGATTTTGGATGAATGACACTCCAACTACATAAGTATCCAAAAGCATTGTCCATTAGAAGGCTATAATATCTCATCAAATACCTTGTCCACCCACACATACAACACGAAATGTTCAGAAATAACCGTGTAGATCTCACAGATACTAACAATATATTTTACAGCTTTCCAATTTCCAACCATTCCAACTTTTAAGTATCATTTAAAGCAAATATTCCCTTGTATATTAAACCTAGCACAATACTAAACTGTATAGAAAGATAAAGTATCTTTAAAATATGCTCTTACGCATGATATACTTTTCCTCTTTTAGAGTATGTATGTAACTGCTATGTAAACTATTTACCTTTGTGTAACTGTATATGTATACTTCTCTATTTATATGATTTCACATTGGTGTGTTGATAATATCACTTGGAGAATTGCTCACAATGTTTCACTTACTTACATATTCTACAATAGTATTCATACCTATATCCACTTAATGTCTAAATTTCTATACATAAACACGGGTAAACTTTTTGTATGCTAGACTTACTTAACTTCGCTATTCGTGATAATATATTATTGTTGTGGTAGAATTATTTGTAAGTAAACAAGAGTAAGAGTAGTATGCACATATTTGTATTGTATGTCATACTGTTGGCAACATTATAATTTGTCATTGTCGTAACGTAACGTACGTCATTTTGGGTTAAGGTGAAATGCATATATAGATACATCTGGTTTCTTTCTTTTCTTTCTTGTCTTAACTTCTCTCCACTATTAGTACATTTCTTGTGTATCGCTTGTTTGAGTTCATTAATATAATGCTGTGTACAATTATCATAAGATTCAGTTTTTGAAGAGAGATGCGGAGTACGGGTTTCACGGCCTTTGTTTAGTTGTTTTCAATACATCATATAGGCAATCATTATTACCATATACAATATAGTAGGTTTTCCCTCCCGTCTTTTTTATCTCTATTCTCTCTATCTCCGTCTCTCTGATACATTTAAATGAAGATAGTTTTGTAATTTCATTGGTATACAATATCTGTATAAAGCATCCCGTTGACATAGATGTAAATGGTCACACGGAAATGTATTTGTTTCATTCATAGAGTAAATTCCTCCAAGGTTTCGTTTATGTTTTTCTCCATAAATTAGAATGCATGCAATCATCAACCGAGATGATTGCACTTGTATTATGTTCAGCCTTATTGAGATTTGGTTTTGTAGGTAGGAATAAGATTAGTGCATTTAATGCAGGACATGCAAATGCCTTTATTCAAAAACAATCATGCTCGTCAATGATGAATCTGTTTTCTGAATATTATTCAGAAGAGTTGACGCATTTGACTGTTATAAAATGCTGCTAGTCTGTCTAAAATAATATATTTAGCAGACTGCTTTCTCCTTCTCGACAACTTCACGCTTTTAAACATGCTAAAATGTTTATTCACGATGTGACTTCTATCCTCTCTTTGTTAATGATCTTTCAAAAAAAAAACTATGGAACACTCCTGGTTTCTCTTCCTTGTCTCCTAATCACCACGAAATCCTCTCTCTTCCCCAATTCTATTAAACTTTTCACTTATTTTGGTTTTTTAGAAACCATGCGAAAAGTTATTTTCTGTTTTTGTTTGTTTATTAATGCACCTTAATATATGTATTTATCTGCATTTTTCTTACGATATGGTAATATGAAATAATGATGATTAGTATCTTCTAAATACAGTCAAAACTACATTTAGGTAAATTTGCACCTTGTTACTAGCAAAGATGGTTATGGAAATCAGTCAGTTTATTTTATGCCTGCCTATATCTGTATGTATCTCCTATACAATATATATGGCAGTACTCACAGGACGTTGGTGACGATATAATATATAATAAGATAACTATAAAGTATGAAGACATCACGAAGATCCTTTAAAAATCTAGCGTGATGCCGAATTCAGGTGATTCATTATGGAAGATGAAAAGATTGAAAACAAAACAACCCTTGTAAAATCCCACTTTTTCGATGCTTTCAGTCTAACCTGGCCTAGATCTTTTCCATGTACTTTCTAAGCCTAAAAATCATAAAAAGTCGTAGTATAACCTAGTAATAATAACAATATAATGATAATCATCATAATAATAACTAGAGAAGATGCTAACAAATAGCTTTTTGAGGAATAATACACATGAGATCAATATAATATTTTTTTATCTGAATGGGTGTTATTTGCGGTGGAGCATTTTTTAATGATACCTTTCTTCGTTCTTACGAAAACCCCAAACTGATTTCAATATGAATGCACCATCAACGACACACGATTGAAGCAAAAATCAATATTAAAATACACGTTTATCCCTAATAAAATTAAATATGGAGAGCTTGCAATGCAATGAAAATATACTCGGTCGGTGAATTATCATGAATGAATCCTGTGTCGTATAGTAAGTAGTAGTAGAACTCTGCTGCTAACAGAGAAATCACTTCATGCACAATAAAACAACGTCTATTATTTGACATTTCGGAAGATATGCCTAGTTAAATTTACATGAATGAATGCTGGATATGAGGTCAAATTGTTTGTAGAAATGCATGATAGTAATAATAATAACTACACGACATCATTGAACATACAATGTGAGTGATACTTGCGATTTTTTTTTTGCGAAGTTGCGAGGATGACCATCGATGGGGAACGAAATTTAAGAGCAGATTTCCAAGAGGTACTACATACCTACCTATATAATATGGATGTGATTGACGCGACGGCGGCAGCCTAGCTTGACAGTGTAGTTTAGCTCAAACCGTCGTTCAGATCTTGTATTAGCTGCCATTTTAAATCAGTCTAGTTCATGAAGTCACCTGGATGAAATGATGGAGTCCCTTCTACAGAATAGTAATCCATAATTACTACCTACCTACCTACGCCCAAAATGGCGTGAGGGGGATTGGATACCAAAAATTTTATGCTAGCAGTTAAAAATGTGGTGACGTTGAACTGTAAATTTGATGTACGTACCACACGCGTATTAATGAAACTGAGAATACTAATTTGAACTAGTGAAAAAAATGCCTCGATAATAATAATAATAATAACTTGACAATGTGAAGGTAACTGGAATACAGGTGCATTAATAATACAGCTGAGTATAAGATTCACGAATTTGATTGTTGACCTAGACGCGCGTGCGTGAATAATAATAGATGATGGAAAGTACTATTGCATATTATGAACGACTATTATGTGTTAAGGTGATTCGCACTATTTATAGTTCCATATATATAGCACATTAAGGGAGAGAATACTTTGCCAACCCAGAGCCAATTAGGAAATAAGCAGCACCTCCATATCGTCGTGTGTACTATCTACAAATTGATTTTTGCTATAATAGAGGAAATAAAGCATGGACACTATAACCTAAGAGAGATTGAATTTCAAGCATATTGCAGCTTATAATGTTAAAATATTCGTAACTTAAGTATTACATTATTATAATTATGAGAGGATCATTGCATCGGTACCCCATATAGCACAGCACAATATAACAGTCTACAAACTCCATCAAAACGATACGTCCGTTTATATACTTTAACTCAAGTAGATGAAAGCAGTACGTAATTTTTCATAGAAGATTAAAACTATACGACATCATGATATTTCTTACAGTTAATATTGTTTTTATAATAACTAAAATATATAGTCATACTTGAATAATAATAATAAAAAAATTACTATTATTCTTTACTAAATGGTACGGACCAGTCAAAAACAAATGCTTCGGTATGTAATATATATATCAATCATCACCTCCATCATGATAAAGATGGGCTCGATTTTCCTGTTAAAAGTTGCGGTAATCGTTTTTTCCTTTGTGAATTACCTTGATTACTCAGAGACTATGATACCCTACGAGTTTCAAGTAGGTTCTAAGTTCATTAAAAATGTTTTTTTTTCAAAAACCTGTTCCATTGAAGTCAGTTAAAATTCAAGACCCTTTCATTGTTGAGAATGGGTCGTCCAAAAAGAATCTAGAAGTCTTATTGTGGTTTTGGTTTAGAAGTTGTTTTCGTTTTTTTTTTTTGAGAATTTTTAGGCAGACTCTCCTCCAAGAAGATCACCAGGCAAGAGAGAATTGAGAGATGATGGCGTAGCTCGATCAGGAGCTTCCAGACCAGAAGAGCCCCACGGATTGCTAGACCAGAGTGGACTACTGTCACGCATCACACCCCATGGGTTGTCATTACTGTTATTTCCTGAAGAAAACCCTACACAGACATAATCAACAAGGTATTATAGGAAAAACATTATTAGGCTTTTGTAGTTTACTTTCGAAAACACGAGAATGAAAATCTAGTAGCATCAAGAACACCTCTTTACTGTTACTCTACAACAAGTGCAAACAACAATACTTTTAAAACTCAGAGCTGGTTAAAAAAATATATGACTATTTCAGATATTTCTAACGGAAAGGCCATGTGCCCTTTGTTTGCCCGTTCATAAGTTCATTTCCAGTACATAAAATAGAGGTCTACTGTGATGACCCCGACGGATTTAAAAGTGGATCCATCTGTGAATCGACAGCTAAACTGGATGGTTATATAACAAGATCAATAAGCGCTGCCTATTGTAATGATAATGACGTGTGCATGACGAATACCTTTTCTCAAAATCAGTCATTAATTGAAATTTTAATTTACCCGAGTTAGTGGGACCCGACGTAGGATTATTTACAGGTGCGGAATTGAAACCTTGAATAAGGTTATGAACATCTTCACCGGCAGTCTCAGCCAAAATGGTAGTGTTACCCAGCAGGCAATTGTTCAAAGCACGTTGAGCCTAAAACAACAGGGACTCGGAATTAGTTAGATACTTACAGTGTAGCTTTGAACTACAAACTACAGTGTATAAAAGCGAACAGAGTTTGAATAGCATACTTTTGCTGCTTCCTCGCTGGATGAATACTTGACCAAAGCTACACCATGACTGGTATACAAATGAAACTTTTGCAATGGCCCGTGCTGACAGCACAAGGTCTTCAAAGTAGATCCATCAATCTGGGGAGTGAGATTTCGTAAGAGCAGCCAGGAGTGCGAATTTCCTAAGCCACCAGCACCTCCAGGGTTAGGACCACCCCATGAGTTTGCGGAATTATTTCTGAACGAGTTAAATGTACTTGAGTTAGTTCCCGAAGTGACATTACCAGTTGCAGCTGGTACTGAAGAATTCGGTCCAGGAGCCTTCTTTGGCAAACCAGGTGGTGGACGAGAGCCAGGAGCACCACCCGCGGAATTATTGTAATCCCACAGGTCACGGCGTCCCATGTCATCCCACTTTGGGTTCAACTTGGCCAAGGAACTGGTATAAGAAAAGTTAGGATTACAATGACATTGAAATCATTGCACTCACACCACCACGGCATAGCTACTTCCTCCGGTTGTATATACTTACTTAGCAATGCTAGTTGAGCCAGAAGTAGTAGGAGTGTTGTAGCTCCATGGATTTGAAGACTGAATTAATGGAGAGACCAAGGTGTCAGACGGCATTGAAGATATAGTCGATGTGGAATTCTTGGACAAAAAGTCATCCTTGATAGCTGCCAAACTTAATGGAGATCTGACCACCTGATGTGAATTGATCATGGAAATGGAATTGAATTTAAATTTTTCACTAGGGTTAAAAAGTACACGGCAAACTGTGACTAGTTGTTGGACTTACAGAGCCAGGTGTAAGCGTCGGATCGTCATCCACGGACTTAATCATCTGAGTACCTTTCCAGGGCTTGCCTGGTTCAAATTCTGGCACCAAGTCGGCAGGCCACGCTTCAGTATTCATATTGACATTGGGTCCCCCTTTTGATGCATCATCGCCAGGATTGAGACTGGAATTATTGACGTTTTGAGAGCCGCCGGAAGAATGATCAGTCGGCCAACCATCACTTCCAGATCTCGGACCCACGGATGACCAAGTACTGGATAATTAGAAATCCCGTAAATTTGGATGTGCGTCTATTTACCAATCGAGATTAGGTATGTATGTGTATACCCGTACTTATCGGACTGTCCCAGAATCAAGCTCGAATTGTTCTTCAAGAGGTTAGATGATCCACTGCCAGACTGCTGCCCTGGAGCCCGACTAAATGGCTCCGCCACCGAGTTGCCGTCATCTTTATCTAAGGATCCAGGAAGCTTGGTCCACTGTCCCAGTTTTGATGTCTGATGTTGTCCTCCTGGCTCTTTCAGGCCAACGTCTGAACCAAAGTTATTGGGAAGTGTGATAAACGGATCCATCATGGAAGACCCAGAGCCGCCTACCCCACGATTATCTCCGAGTACTGGAGGTGGTTTGAAGAAATCATTATTTGGTGGATTTCCAGGTCCTCCGCCACCTGCCAAAGGATGATGAGGTTGCTGCTGCTGTTGCTGTTTAGCATGAAGTGCTTGTTGTGCCGCAATTTGATTCTACAAACCAGTATCCACGTTGTGTTATATGGCATATTATGCGTGAAGTATGCCTGACTGAAATGTTACGATTATTACTTCAAACAGAACTTACATGTAAGTTAGCAATCCCCTGCTTTGTCTTTGTAATCTGGACAGAGAGCTGGAGCGCAGCACTAGAATTGCTTTTACCGATTTGCCGCTGAGTTTCGGCTAGCTGATGGAAGACCTTAATTTGCTGAAGTAACTGGTTGAGCAGGTACAAGCTTTGTTGTGGCAAAGGTTGACTTAGGATTTGTGAGTTCAGATAACCTGCCTGAACTGCCATACGAATTTGTTGTACGAGTAAATGCAACTGCGATGGTGAAATCGCAGAGTTTGCGGGAACACGGCCCGGCTGTAAATACAACATTGACTGCATAAGTATGCGATACTAATAATAGGCCAACGTCATCATCTTTAAAAGACCTGTTACTCACAGGATTAAATTGTGGCGGGTTATTTGGCTGCGAATTAAGAAGTCTTGCAAGCAATCCCTGGTTAACGGTTGCACCTGGATTACCCACGTTGTTCATAGCACCGGAAAATCCACTTGGATTGGGTGGGAAACCACCTCTTGGTTGAGGTGGTGGTCCCATTCCCATTGGCCCAGGACCAACACCAAGTCCCAAATCAAAGTGATCATCAACTGGAGGAGGTGGCCCTCGTCTCTGAGGCCCTAACGGACCACCACCACCGCCACCACCCCATGGCCCATCCATTGGTCCTCTACCGCCTCCAACGCCACCGGGAGCTAATGCTTCCAAGTGATCCATCGCTTCGTTGAGATTAATATTACTGGATCGGAAATTCAGTTGTTCCAAGTCTTCCTTCTGTTACAAAAAAGGTGAAAGTGTTATAGCATTAGTTGTCGTATTGGTCCATTTTTAGCAACCGCATAAAATCTACATAATTGCATTGCATTCCCAGGAATTATATATTATTATATATATCCTATGTAGCACACGAAAACATGCAATGTTCAAAACAAAACAAAAAAAATCAAGCTGCCATAACACATCAATGAAGTAGCAGATATGCAGACGGATTGATGGTACATTTACATAACACACTTAAGAAGCCGCGAGACCCCTGTACACATGTAACGTGCATGGAAGGTGAAAGCTTTGCCCAACCAATTAATCTATTAAAACACATAGTTAGTCAACATCAGCATGAAAAACGCGTAGATTTTCCGTTGATTCGCGATCAAGTTAGAATGGAATGTCCAACAATGCCCCAAACAAACAAGAGAAGGTATATACGTGTAGGTCAGGTAAAACACACCAGCATAATATCTTTCTCATTACACTAGGTATTTATTTATATAGTTACTCTGAAACTGTCACAATATAGAATTTCAAGAGGTAAAGGTTCATTTCCTGAGACGAAGAACGAAGCATATCAATGTCAAAAGTGTCCCTAAAACTTACGTTGTGACAATGAAAGATTTGAAAATTCAACCAAAAACATTGTACACATACGAACGAGGAAGTTTTCAACTTAGAAGCATAGCACACGATTATTATATGAAGAAAAAAAGTTGATTTGTTTGTCGTAACAATCGAGTAGTAGTAGTTCAATAATTCTGACCTTGTATCCCAAGTCGGCTAACAGTTTAAACGGCTTACTTGACCACAAGAGATCCTTAGCCGTGCTACCGTTAGCGCTACCATTTAGGTACCTAGATCCCTGAAATGCGTAAACAATAGAAAATATCCCGAAGGAAAAAAATCAAAATGAACTAACTGAAAATTAAGAATAGCATGCTCCACAAAATAACCTTGCACGAAGAGATGTATGATTATGATTATTATGCTTTACTCAAAACATCATGCCAAATAAATTCAATATCACTTGTCAATACATAATAATCCAAAAGAATCATCATTTTATACGTCAGCTCAGAATTTCAACTAATCATATCTGATGACCTCACTCAATTAATAATAAGTTTGTCATAGTATGAACGAACGAATAATGATATGTGCCTAGTGTTTAGCTTCAAAGAGGCAATTAAGAAAGAAATTAAAAGGTAGCATTATGTATGCCAGTCTACAAAGTGACAATATTATAAACGAAGGATTCTATATTTTATGGAATGGACCCAATGTGATTGAGTCATTGTTTGTTGGCCATCACCACAAGTGCCAAACTGAACAGCAACTAAGCCAAAATAACGACGTTAGGAATGATACGGAAAGTATGCTATTATTTGTCTAACTGAACATACCGTTGGCTTTGGTGGAACACCCCAGTTAGAAACATCCACGAGACCGTCATCTCCCCATCCTGAATTGGGATTTGTCGGAGTTTTTGGCTTATTCCAGGAATTATTTTGTTGTGATAGTTGTGGCTCACCCCAGGACCCAATAGCCTTGTTTTCGTCATTCCATCCCCCACCGCCGCCACCACCACCGGGATTAAATCCGTCTTGTGGTCCGTCAGGGCCTTGCCATCCGCCGTTACTATTTAAATAAAACCAAATGAAAATGCATTATTTTTTGCTGATTCGATGGCTGATTCGCAGTTAGCAATGCTTTTGGGGTTTAAATGTGTGAAATATGAAGATTTATGGTTTACCGAGTAGCTCCATGTCCACCCCAACCCATCTGATTATCCATCTTATTTGGCATTCCCCTATTGGGTGGCATTCCTCTAGGTTGAGGAGCTTGTTGCGGCTGCTGCTGGGAGGAAATCGGGCTACCCCAGAGAGATGTTCCATCGTCATAATTTGGAATGTTTGGAACAGGTCTTCTCTGTGTTGGTGGAGATACATCGTCCCATCCACTTCCCCCGGCTTGTTTGCTGCCAATGTTGTCTTTCATGCCAGCGTGAGCGCCGTGACCACCACCACCAAGTCCCATACCCATATTTGTGTGTCCTTGAGCGACTGGACCAGGACCTGGAGGGCCTCCGCCCCATTGAGATTGCTGCGGTGGTTGTTGTGGAGGTGGTTGTGGTTTGTTCCACATGCCTGGATTTGCGTCCACAGACCCATTATTCAACTGACTTGAGTTTCGGTCATCCCACCCTCTAGCAGTAGGGCGGTTTTCATTGCCTACCATACCTACTCCTCTGTTGTCAGCCCCAACATGACCAGCGTGTCTGTTACCATCCACGCGTCCGGTATTACTCCAGTCATTGGGATCCTTTTTCACTGTTAATCATAAGTTCAGATGTTTTCATTTCTCTTTATTATCCGCTATGCTGTGAGGAACAACTCAATAAGTGAGCTTTCAATCAAATCAAAACCTACTTGGAGCAGAATTCCACATACTATTTCCAGCGTTGTTTGGTTGTTGCTGTGGTCCATTATTCATTCCCCATTGCATTTGTCCTGCATTTCCACTGGAGTTGTTACTTACCGCTGCAGTATTCGGCCCAGGAGCATTATTGGCAGGTGGTGCAGTCCATACATTTGACTGGTCAGGTGTGTCATCCTCTTCTCCCCAAGTTCCACCTATTTGATTAGATTAGTAAACAAGCACACGTAGGAAGAAATTAGTTATGGTCCGAAATCTTTTAATTTAATTGTAATTTAAACGTCGGATTTAATTTATGGTTAGAAAACCCACCGATATTTGTGGTTGGTGTATGACCCCAAGGAGTTTTTGAAGTAGGAGGGGCTGGTGGCGGAGCACCGCCATTGCGGAGGTTTGCCTCCCAGAGATCTGTACCATTGTTCACATTCAGTTTCCACGTAGCTGAGGCTGCTCCTGCCCCAGCAGCTCCCGTGGGACCCATGCCTAAGTCTTTATGTGGTGGTTCAGGAGAGCTGGGTATGTCCCAGCTAGAATCTTGATTGACATTTTGCTGCAGAAAATTAAAACATATTATATAACTGATAGAAATGACACGTCTATAATTAGCTTATTAAATAATTTCGGTTGATTAATTTTTGCTTACGCCTCCCCATCCATCATGACTGAAGAGAGCTTCGCGCATATTGTTTAGCTGCTCAATTTGTTTACTGGTCACACTTGAGCTTGAAGTACTTCCAGCCTGACTTGCAGATCCAGCATGAGTTGAACCCGAAGAGGTAGTATTGCCGCCAAGAGCTGAGTTTCCTTGGTTTGGGTTGCCTGAATTATTGTTCATGTTGTTGCTGCTGTTGTTAGTGTTTGAACCACTGGCCTGGAGAGACTTTCCAGCAGCTTGAGCCCAAGATGAGGTTCCTGCGTTGGTGATAACACCAGCTGTATTGCCAGCTCCCATACCTGGCGGTTGGGAGGGATTCTGGCCTAAGGATGCTTGATTCATGGAATTGTTCGCGTTTGGATTGTTACCCATATTTTGGTTGCCCATTTGCATTGGATTCCCACCTGGTGGGCCTTGAGTGGTTGCATTTCCACTAGGATTGTTATTTATTTGAGATCCTATTGTTTCAAGGAGAGAATTTAGCTTTCAATTAATTGGTTTTAGAGTTTTGAGATTTCCCAAGGACATGCATGCGAATGAATGGTTACATACCAGAAATGTTAGGTTGCCCATTGGTGTTCTGACTAGTATTACGATTGGGAGAAGTAGAAGCCCACTGATTTGATCCACCTGGATGATTATTGTTGGCAGATGGGAGTACTTGCCCCGGATTATTGAGTCCTCCAGAACCCGGAGGAGAGGAAGACGAATTCGAAGCAGACGATGCACCATTGGGACCAATAGAACCAGATGAGGAGGGTCCTGTATTTCCCACTTGCCCCGGTGTCCCTCCAATCACTCCATTATTTGGATTACCTCCTGATGATGTTTGAGATGTTGGTGCACCCCAGCCAGTTGGTGCATTTCCAGTCGGCTGTGGTACTGGACCCCAACCACTGGTTCCATTGTTGAGCGAATTGAGGCCAGGACTTCCACCCCGAAGTCCCAATCCTTTTGGAATGCCCCAACCCTTATTCGAAGCCACATTAAAGCCCCCGAGATCACAACCATGGCTGACATCATTTGTCAACGTCGTCGAAGAAGAAAGCGTCGTAACTCCCCGTTTCACCTCCATCGACACCGGAACTGAACTAATAGTCGTCATGTCTTGCTCTTCCATGGAACGGCCTGAGGAAGACGAGCGACCGGGAGAGATACTAGGCACTTGGGTGCTTGAAGAATCAGAGATAACTGCACGCGAACAACTATCTGCACTGGGTTTACCAGCAGTATCGGCAATTGTGTTGCTTTCAATAGTAGGAATTATTTCACTTGTACACTTCAAATTTTCTGAATCCGGACCACGTTCCGGCTTCAGCTCAGTCACTTGGACTCCGGCTTGAAGTTGACATGGTGGCTCCTGCTTATTATTATTAACTATGACTCCTAAATTTTCATCTTCAGTCCTCACGTCCCACGAAGGAAGGATTTCTTGTACGGTATTGCCTTCTGGCACATTGGTTTGAAAATCACCCTAAATGTCGCAAGCAAATCCGAGATTTATTAACTCGACAGTTTACCACCAACGCCAAAGACCTTTCGTGGCCATAGCCTATAATCAATTTGCTACATAGGTCATTTTTCGTGATATAATATGTATTTTTTAGCTCTCAGTTACCTGATTGACTACGATTGTATTACGAGGCATTGTGAGTTGTGACGCATTCTGAAATCACCACAAATACACAGGACTAACTGCAAGAAACAAAGCAAAAACACATTTCGATTTAGATTTATATATTGAATTTTTTCGTCCACTGCTTATAATAAAGTGTATCAAGTATAGAAATTAGTGACATGTAGCCAATTAGTATTGAAATGCCATCATGGTGTGCAGTGCACTTACTCCATAGCGTGCGCGTATGAAATATGGGAAGGATGAAATGGTAAAAACTAACTAGCAGTCTCTGATCGATATATGCCCAACGGTGAATGCTTATGAAGTCATTGTCAGATCAGTTTTTCCTCTTTTATGATCCGACGTTTCGTAATCCCATACCCCACACTTTCTGTATTTATATATATTAAGATTTTCGCCATGTCACATAAATACGGTGCAGTTCTATACTCACCCATTATGGTCATCATTACCGATCCATATACATACTTTTAAATACTACAACTGCCGTTGGCTACCGTATCGAGCAAAAACCTTCATCCTCAAAAAGAAAGAAGTAATATACATTTATCGTGAGTTAGAGTGTACGCAGGCAGACAGACACCCTGTTATCTACCCAACGAGAACGCCAAATCCTGTATATGATCAGATCATATTCATCGAGTATACATACATTCCCAGCATAGCAAGTCTTAGGATTTTAGCCCCAGGTGAAAAATCCGGTACCCTATTACATCCCCCTTTAAATACACATCTGCATCTGGTTATTTCATAGTTGCATTGCATATCACTAATTCAATCCTCTTCGTTTACAATCACCACCACCACCGTCTTCTGTACACAGAAAACTCTAGCACAATGAACAAATAGGAATGACATGATCTAACGCTTGGTATTGTACAGCAACAACTCTCTTCGCCTTTTAACTACTAGCAAAAAGCAGGAACGGAGAACTTGTGCTGTGTGAACAAGAACCTTTTCCCTTTTATTGTATGATGCGCAGTGCGCAGGGAGAATGAGAACCGTGTCTGGATGTAAATAAACATCGTAAAATGCATAGCCTATTAAAAGGATTCTGAAACTGAATAAAGGGCTCGTTGAATTTGGTCCTCAAAGGCACCCAAACGACTGGGTCAGTTCGGCGTAGACCTGAGCTCACAATAAAAACTGAATCCTTTTTGGAAATGCTATTACTAAATTGAGGTGATGAGAAGCGGAATATGATGGATGTACATACACATACACATCTCGCTTTTGGATATATAAGGAACAAGCCGTAAGGACTGACAAACTAGCCTGGTATGACTAGACTTAAATAGAAAACATGAACATCTCACGCTGCATAATAACACAGCTACCAATATATTACCATTTACCATTCCCCTGACCTGCACTTCTTAATGCAACCATTCATCCTTGTGTGTGCCAGTCTAATAGAGAGTGGAGTTCACTGATTGTGAATCCCACTGAGATTGTATACCGCAAATACTTAATATGCCTAGCTGAACTGCACACCTAAAAAGCCTATTGTGCTCATATCACAATAAATGCACTCTGTACCATGCCAGCATAGACGGCAGCACAACGACACACACCAAATAAAATGGAAGAGCAACGAAACAATCAAATGATCAACTGCAACACTAGAACTAGTGGTACAGAAACTAACAGCAAGCATCCCGACATAGATTAGCATGAGCACATAACGTACACGGTGAAAAAGATAAAGAACTGTTATTCTCCTTTCAGGACTCGGCTGGTGAGACACGCCGAGGGCACAACTGATCAAAATCAGAAATGCTATTACTTGGATACCTTTTTGTACCCCGATTAAAAGACAGTCCCAAAACCAGAAACAAGAGAACTGCAGTTGTTCTCATTATAACCTGTGATTTCTAATCGTGTTACTATTTATGAAAAGATAATTAGAGTAAATATTGTAATGTAGCGCAATTACATGATGATAAACCGTATCTGCAAAATCAAGGCTTATGTTTTGAAAATAAACAGGAATCTTTTTGTAATCACTCTTGTTCAATTTGAAATGCGTTTAAATCGACTCGTAAATGCAAACTGTGAGGACAAGTATGCATTATTAGAAATATTTAATTTTTTTAGGTAAGATGATAACAAGTCCACCAAGCGGAATAACGAAGCTTGCTGCCCAGTCTCAAATGCCCAGTCATGTTCCTGCTCATGTGCAACTTTATGAACCACCTTGTATTTCTGCATTGCAGTTTGCAATTGGTAATGCATGTAGGTGGATTTTAAAGGTGTGGTTAATTTCGAGAACGCTAGGGAATACAAAACCTGAAAATGATTAGGTTCACTTTAACCAGTCAGCCCCTTTTTAATTTACATGAATATATACGGCATTTCACGCATTATCATGTTGTTTCGGGGGCATTGAAAGAAAAACCGTCATTACCCTGAAAGCTACGTTTTCGTACAGGCTATGCAAGTGTATTTTATTGTGAAGACATTTATTTCTAGAAAATAAAGAAAAGTTTAAGAGAAATGAATAGTATAAATGCAGTGCTGGATACATGCTGAACAAAGAAACATCTGTACCACCAAAAGACCACTTAAATATAAGTACAAATTTTAGTTGGTGTACAAACTTGGAGAGAAGTGTATGTGTACACAAGTTTAATTGTAAGTTACAAAATGGAATAGTTCCTCACAGGCCTAGCATTTGTTGAAGCTCGATTTTTAGGATTGCACCACCGAAAAACAACCACCACCTCAAGTTCACATCCACATCAGATTTATTCATTCACCCGTGCCGTTCGGTTCTTGTACTTTTGTGAGTCTCCTCGGATATGCCATAATACGTCTTGTTTTACACATGTCTACATACTGACAATGTAAACTAGTAAGGTTTGAGCTGGTCGAGCCTAGAGATTTTTTTGCTTTTTCCAGGACGCAGTGGATCAGAATAAAGAACCGTGTAGAAGCAATAGGTTTTTTCCTGTTTTAAAGGTAGCGAGGATTTCAGTGGTACGTAATATTGTGCATGTCCGTATATATGACACACGTAATGAGTTGTACGTTGTAGTTTAACGTGTAAGCCTTGCATGTTTCACATTCTCCGAGTGCAGAGTTGGAGGAACAAATAACCTCGAACGAAAGTGTAGCGCAAATCCGACTCACGGTCTCTCATCGTCTCATCTCTTTCCCTTAGTACTAGTACATGTATCTCAAAAACAAGCTGCTCCTCTTGTCGCGGACTTCATTTCACTCAAAGATACATTACACCACACAGTACCACTTTATAATATAATACGACAAGATACTATTACATTTTTAAGTGTGGTACAATATAGCTAACAGAATTTACATCAAAATCAACCAGCTTCATGCTCACCCTCGCTTCTTTACATTCCTGGATTCAACATTTTGCAGACGAATCGTCGTATATAAACTACATATATATACAAAAGAACAGTATTTTTTAAACCATACTGGTTCTATAAAACTCACACCACGCTTAACCAGCCTCTCTTGCCAATGCCAATCCTCTTCTCAACTTGTAGATTTTACCTAATGACTACTTCCCATTTTACCTACGCTGCCTCCTGCCTCAATACCAGTGATCAAGATAAAAAAAAACATCGTAGCATGAAGTGAACTGTTTTCCTGTGTACAATCACAAAGTGAACCACCACCGTACCTCCTGCCGTGTGGTTACTTTTACGTTAGACTATGAATTTGTCGTCTCAATTGCCATTTCAGATTTGTAGCCAGGGTTCATCTACACACATATATAATACAACACATTGAATCAAACTATGTAAAAGCTAGCGATCTCTCTCACTCTCTTACTTCATCTCTCGACTTGATCCAAGCCAAAGCATTCACTTTCAAGAACTATGTACTGTGTAATACTCCTAAAGCTTGATAAGCTGCAATTACTTGACTATATAGCCACAACTCTCCACTTCTCTCTCATTTTTTTAGATTCGCTATACTGTAATTGCATAACTCACGAGACGTATCTCTCTACTAAAAGGACAAAACAGATCTGGTGGATGCATAACAAAAAACGCTTTTCACAAAAAATATGAAACTGAGATGGGAGAAGTGCATTTAATTGTAAGCATATATGTATTATGTTTCCTCTCAGCTCGCAACATTAGGTGTGCCTCTTTTGCAGATGAGTTCTTGAAATAATTCAATGTATACTGTATTGTTCAGAGCTAAGGCGCTATGTAATGTCGTGTTAATGTGTACCATAAGCCATACCAGACACACTGCATGTATAAGGATTTACAATAGCATATGTAACGTCCTTACTTCCTGTAGATCCATTCCATCGTAATGGACTGAAAGACCTCAAGAACTTGGATTACATGCTGGCAGTATTTTCATTTATTTTTAAGCTTATATGAGCAAAAGAAGCAATGGATAAAAATACCTACGTGAGCCAATCTTCGACGTTTTAATGATTGTTAGCTGTACGCCTTTCTAGGCCCACACCGCCCCGAACAAATTGCGCCCGGACCTTTTATTCCGAGTCCGTTGGGACAGCTTTTGTACCCTGGCTACAATCTGCGCCAAGTCTCCAGTACCCAATTGACTAGAAATAGTTGACATAAACAATAAAGTCAACGTAATTATTTTACTTAACTAATTTTGAACCTGTCCCTTATATGATATTGTCCAAAATCTTGACTTGTGTGAATGTGATTGGGTGAAAAGTTTTCGGCAGAATGTGGTCGGGACAAAAGCGCAATTTGTCGGGGAGCCGGGCGGTTTGGGTCTGTAACGATTTCTCCCGTGCTTATGTTAGGTACAATGTCAATGATAAATCCGTAGGACATAGGTAGGGAGAAAATACGTAGTTTATGTATTACCCAAACTAATACACCGTCATGAGTAAATTGTGGTATTTTCGCTACACAGCAAAACATTAGGAAAATAATAATATAGCGCTTGGACTGGTTAGCTAAACCTAAAATCTGCCAATTTATCACGTCAAATACACACCTTTACAACTAATTATTCAATGAGCGATCAACACCTTATTAAATTGTCTGTCCCGCAATTTTATGTTTCATATTACATTTCCTCAATAATTGCTTGACCCCAAATTATTCCTTCAGATATAATTATTTGCTGATTATTTAGTGTGGTGTACCATGCCTTGTTTCAATAAATATAGACAATATACAGGCCTTTTTTAATGTCCGCACATACATGAGAAATTACATGGGAAAGTTTTCGTTGTCATTGCACCGTTCAAGCCAAGTGATTTTGGTGGTGTTTCCCATGTAATTTCTCATATATGTGCGGACATTAAAAAAGGCCCTGTATAACATACAAACAACCCCGCAAGTACTTCGGTAGTAGTAATTAAAGGCAAAAAAACTTTCGTCATTTATGCGATTACCTACCTAGTTTGCCAAAATATCATACTTTATTTATTTTGGACGTCCTAATGACGTCGTCAGCTTGTTTTAGTAATAGCGTGATTAAAACCAAGGAAATCGTAGTCCGAGATCTCTCCCAGGGAGTGGATAAACTGATATCTAGTTCCAGCAATTAATAAAGCAACAACTGGATTTACGACACGTTTAAAGAGTAATGCAACTTCTATATAACTAAAGTTCTGTACTGCTTGCCAATTCCAACGTACGGCTGTTTTCTTAAACCCTCGTTTTACGTGTTTCATCGAATTCTCTCAAAGCAACCCACGGAGATACGTATCCGTGTAAAAGACCTTCATTCAATAGCTAAACAAAGTTAGCTTGTTCGCCTCCCCCCAAGGTACATTAATGACACTAAAAGGAAGAGAAAGTTCCGGCTGGATAAGTTGACTACACTACGTTTGTTACAAGTTTGCTAGCCGTTTTCTGTGCGAGAACAGAACAGCAGAAGGATGCTAAGCTCTAAGGATAACATATCCAGGAGCACTACATAGTAGAAAAGATGGATCGATATTCATGTTCCTTCTGCTTACTTCCTGCATGTCTGCCTCTTTCTCGTTCTCGTTTTCTCCGACCATAGACAAGCCCTACGTTTGGAGAAAGATGAAATGTGAAAACATTTTCACAGTAATGTCAGAACTGCTTACAATATATATAGCAGAATGAAGCCCTCAAGTTTTTGTCAACCCTACCCTACATACTGGAACATAATAATGCCAAATATTGTAACCTCGAGACATCCAACAATGAAAAGAGTATGCCTAGTTATACTCGTATAATGCCTTTTGCAAGTCCTTGTTTTTAAAACACGTGCAATTAAAGGCAACATCCACTCCACTGCCACTGATTATGATGTTAGAACTTTACTTGATGTCACGTTTTACATTAAACATTTTAAGACAAAAATGAGTGACAGGCTGTCATTGAGTAAGAGTAC
Source organism: Dicranocentrus wangi (assembly GCA_036850665.1). Lineage (NCBI taxonomy): Eukaryota > Metazoa > Arthropoda > Collembola > Entomobryomorpha > Entomobryidae > Dicranocentrus > Dicranocentrus wangi. The sequence continues at coordinate 3,572 of JAANSN010001214.1, read as the reverse complement.
TGTGCTTCGGAGGGTTTATACAATAAATATGGACGTTTTCTTCTTACGAGACAGTTTGTAGTTCATAATTTTATGGACAAACCTAAAACGTTGCCTCTCGATCTCCCTGGACTCAATACTAAACTCACTCAAATAAAGCAATATACTTAGATCTATATTCAATTAAATCACAGATTTTGACCTCGTTCACATCAAAACAATCACACTATCGCATATACCCATCAAATTCATGCGTAAACCAAATTATACTCCAAGCAAGCTTACACTTACAACCAAAGATTCGAATAAATCATGAATTTACGCAAGTTTAATCTACGAAATAATCTATGCACAATTTCCATATACGTTCTATGCCATCAATACATTCGTAATAAGGAAGGCGTTATTTTACATAAACCAGTATCAGGTGAACGACGTGTTCCTGAGAGGTGCGAAACACATGAATGACACATTCTCCAACTTAGCTTCAACGTTTATATGCCCTATTCGAATCCGGTACAGTGGCACACCAATGTGTACCGAAGTAGAAGATCAATACACGCTTCGCTCGTGCTAAAATAAATATTTATATAAATTCCAGCACATCCGCTACATTCCAATCAACTGCTCTGTTGTGGTTGATGTCAACAAAATCACAACACTGTTCTATGTAGGATATTATGGCTTTTAGCGTTTAGCAAGCACTCATGCCAGCGTTGGTTCTGTCTGATATTACAAAATGACAAAATAAAATCCATAGTGCACCAAAATAAAAATTAGCGTAGACCTAGCGGAGAGTTGGAGAGCCGTTTGCCTACTTATGTTCTCCTTGAGTTATGTTTTAAAGGTACAGAAAAAGCTGACATTCATTAGGCATATGTACCAAACAAGCACGCGTACTCTTTCTCTTGTGCTTGTTCCTCTTAAATCAAGTTAATCCACTCCCCTTACGTAAATAATTATAGACCAGCGATCGTTACATATATGCTTTAATTCCTACTGGGTTTGTCTCAAGTGAGTTCTTAGTTCACTTCATCCCTTCGTCTTTACAAGTATTCCTTCAAAATAAACAAATTCGAGCTGGAGCACACCAGCCAGGAGGAAAGTCTAACAGCGGCACATATATGCTCAAGTGTACATTATGTATGCATAAGACGACGACGACGAGTACACAGAGCACATGTTCATACACTAGCGATTATTTGGCGATGCTTATACTGACTATGACGCCTTTACCACAGCCACAACACAATCACAATTCATTACTACTTAAACGTAGAATATTAGAATGTATGAAGTTGCTAACAATTGACTATCTTTCGGCTGACACTACGTGCGTCGCTATACATTTATAGCATAAATGGTAATGATAATGATATATTGACAGACTTGCCTTTTGTGGTTGTGGTTGAGGGAACGTGAGCACGACGGCTTGCTTAAGTACACTGACAATCTGGCTGACTGATGTGAAGTAGAATCCGGTGTAATTATTTACCACCATCATTTATATGCAAAAACTCCTGCTGTCTAAAAAGCTGCTGGAAATGGCAACTTCGAAATCAGCTCAAGCAAATGAAAGTGATACTTACACACAGTATTTGCACTAACGAGTTTTATGCATATCCTAATTCATGTGCAATCAAGTAATCAATGATTTTCATGTGATGAAATCGTACACAGCTTTTTGTTATTTACAAAAGCCTCCACGAATATTCCGTAGTACTCATGCCGGAAATTCTAAAGTAGGTTGAGCACTCATACCACTGCCCTGCCCACACAAAATTGTGGTGTAAAAACGAAAGGAAGATTTTATGGATATCTTGTTATGTTTCACGCAATTTCCTTTTACCAATTCTAATACAGTGTTCGATTTGGATTTAATATTTTTACTTTTAATTAATTCCTACCATATCTAGTTTTAACTAGAAATATTGTGCACTACTGGATTAGTATAATGTAGCTGAACCGACCGACCGATACAACGCAGCTTAAATTCTCTGATATGAGCCATTAGTCATTAGGCATATCCATATCAAAACTATTCTCCCTGAATAAATTAATTTATGCAAATCTTTCCAGTCATTAACATATTTATAGTACAGGGGATTATGGGTATGTGCACTGATCTCTGCTTAAATAAATCCCTTTCAATGGATTTACCCCGAATCCGACTAGAAAAGTCATTAAATCTTGCTGATGATTCTGATGATGTCATCAATCCAGCCAGATAGATACTGCCGCTACCATACCCCCTTTCAATTAGGAGCTCATTAACATAGTGTGTCACTTTGCTTGCACCTTCCCCTTCCATTGGCAGTTGTTTGTTAAATGATGTATTATGCAATAACAAGAAGTAAACATTTTCTGTGAGCAAACAGCCCAACACTTGTCTTCGTAGCTGTCGTATTCGTACACACATTTGTAGTCATATCTTCATTTAAATAGTGAATAGCTTCAAGTACGCATTCCTCCTCAAAAAGAGGTCTCACTCGTATACGATAAAATAAAGTGATACACTAAAATACACCCGAAATGAATGTAATCTTATCGTCATTCTACTGCGCTATATTGATATTTTTTTATCTTTTAACCATCACCCATACAAGTTCGTCAAAACCAGAGCGATAACAAGATTTTTATATGTGGATATTTTGGATTAGGAAGGTATACACCAATATACCTAGTCAGGTTCAAGTATATCTATATGAACACCAGCTTCTGCGCAGACTCTTCTCGTGCACGTAATACAATATTACACACGTTCCAACAAGATTTTCCCTAGTTTCTGTATACTTTCTACTCAAACTCCAAACTAAAACATTTTTATTCAAAACTAGATGAACCGGTGCGTTACAAACAATAGACATTCCTTGGTTGGTTAATGCTAATGTTAATGAAGCTAAAGAGAAAATCACCCTTGTACTCCTTCGGAATGAAAGTTTCATAGAAAATGATCGGAAAAGGCTTAACTCAACACAATTTACATATCCCATACAACTACTTTCTCCAAATCAGTGAAAGTCGATTTTACTCAGGCTTCAAACTTTCACTTGCAAATATTCTCGCTACACTATATGTCACATATCCTGGATAACAGCTTGAAATTCTGCGAAACAATTAACCTACACGTGGGCACGTGCAACTGCAACGCAAAACATGATACGTGACACTATCACTTACTGACCGACACTATATATTCCAACCCAAATATAGTAAACAACAGGGAACCTGAATACTAATTTGGCTGAAAGGGAATATGAATATTGTAATTTCATACGATATGATAGCTGTTGATAAAACCCTTTATGATATTCATTCAAGTAGATAATTCACGTCTATTTCATTTTCAACAATTTGCAACACACGTAGAATCCTCAGTAAACGGAGATTGAATAGAAATACTCGAGCACGACTGAACAGAGCTACTCTGAATTTCGCAAAAGCAGGCATGTTTGCTGTAGATCGGCACAACGATATCTGTGCAACAATAAAATAGACGCAAACTCATTAGTGAAGTGTATTGAGCTGATGAGTTCACAAAATCTTTACTGAACCTTTTGAGGGATGGACAGACCATGTATTTAGTGCTTAAT
>JAANSN010001213.1:0-36887 GCA_036850665.1 Dicranocentrus wangi | reverse complement strand
CTCTCTCTCTCTCTCTCTCTGCTCATATGTACCTCTTTCTAACAACATAACATCACCGTTTCATAGCCCCTTTACTTTTATAATGCGCTGTGTGCGGGCCTCCTCCTTCTCTCCTCTGTCCTATTCTCTTCCGCAAGCAACGTTACCTACTTCCAATCCAATTTAGTTCCAAATCCAAATGCCACAATCACCACAAATAATCGTCAGATATATGTGGGGAGAGTAGGCGCTCAATGTAGATGGTCGTCATGAGGGAGGAAGCGACGAGGAGAGCTTTAAAAATACGCTGGGACACCTCCTCCTCCGTTCCTCCTCATCATAACCACAATTTACATGTAGACTGGGCCCGATAGGAGTAGGAGGGTCAACCACACTCGCTCTGCCTGAGAAAGGATAAGAGAGAAGATATTATGATCCTCCAAAAGAGAAAGCATTGAGGGAATATGGGAATGGGACTCTCCAAACATGGAGAACGGAGGAGTAGTAGTGGAAGAAGTGGAAGTGGATGCATAAATAATGCATAAGGATATTATATTGGATTTTTATGTATAGGTATCTCAGCTTCAGCACTATTCAGCAGTCTTGTCCTTGTAATAGTTTTCATTTGGAGTGAGCAAAAAACATTATAATATTTTTTAGTGGGACGAGACACGAAAGGAACACAAGAGCGACGAGGACGGCGACGGGATTTTGGGATATGTTGTGTACATTGAACACACGAAGAAGGGTGATGAAGTGATAGGGTTAATAATAATATCTGTACATGCATATATACATTTCGTGGAGTGAATGAGCGGAGAGCCGATGCGATCACGATCACATCACGTAAGAACAATGTACCGTTACTAAAATGTTAGTGACGAAGGGAAAAAAATAGTACAGGCGGGATGGACTGTGTGGGGATGGATATGCATATTTCTCACTGTATAGAGTAGAATGCAAAAGGGTTATTATGTGCTACTGCTACGGTGAGAATAACGCCCTTACCTTTGCTCACTTACTGCTCACCACCACTCTCATACTACTGATAAAAATCCGATGATATAATGCACACGTTTGAGGAATATGAGCGAGTAGTAGTAAAACAACATAAGTTATTATGCATGTACACATATATGCATCTTCCCTTCTAATGTATTGATGATGATGCGGCACCGAAGCTCCCTTGCTCATTTTAAAGATACTTCTACTTCTACTTACTCACTACACACTACATAACATAACATGCATAATATGAATCATTCACACACACTGTGAGTGAGTAACACCAACAAGCAAACGCTCTTCTACTAGTAATACGAGGAATATGAGACGAAACCCAACGAACGAAGACGATGAGATGATGCCTTTCGTTTCATGTATTACTACATGCATACACACAACAGAAGAAGAAGAATGGTAGAAGAGAGGATAGAGGATCCCTTTTTTTACTAGTGAACTAAACTAAAAGTACGTGTGTAACGTGTAACACAACCAGTGCAGTAGTAGTAGTAGTAGTAGTAGTAGTATAACCAGAAAACAAGATAAAAAAATACAAGAAGTAAGTAAGTAAAGGATATAATTCTTATAAAGCAGAGAGTAGAGAGTATATATATATAACAGACCAAAAAAGTGGATGCACTAGCCTCATCATCATCATCAGTTCTGTGGGCTTGAACTTTTTTTCTTTATATAATATCCTATCTTTCTTTGCAAAATAGTAATAGTAGTATAGTAACTTCCACTCCGATTTTTTTATATATAAAGCCAGCCAGAGTGCTGCGAGAACACATACATATACATACATTCATATTATATACATACATTAACAACCAGAAGAAAAAAAAAAAACTACTACTATTATCCACAATCCACACAGGCAGAGACGAGAAGGACTAAAGTAGAGAGAGAGAGAGAGAGAGAGAGAGAAAAAATAAATTTTCAAAAGAGTATTGCACCTTAGAGAAGTAAATTGATATATCAAGGAAGACCTCAGACTATTGGCGTAGAAAAAAACTTGTAATTTGTAAAACAACACAAACAAATTACGAATTACGTTAAAAATATAATAATAATCATACGTTGAACAACGAAGAAGAAGCTCTCCTCTCTCAGGTTTTAATTAAGTAATACATACTAAGAAAGGGAGGTAAAAAAAAGACACACAAGGAGGATCTCGGTTTTGGTGGTAGTATATAGTTAGAGAGAGAGAGAGAGAGGGAGATAATATAGAAAAAAATGGAATCTGGTGGCTCAGCCCCTGCTGCAGGCACAGGGGGAACAGCAAATAATAATAATCCAGGAACTACCGTGGGGGGAAATAGTGTTGCACCTACGACAGACTTGAAACCAATGAATAATGGGACATCTGTGTCTGGAATCAGTGTCAAGGAGCTGGACCAATGGATTGAACAGTTGAATGAATGTAAACAGCTCACGGAGAGTCAAGTTAAAACCCTTTGCGAAAAGGTAAACACTACTCCGGGAATATATATCTATTTTTTTACTTATGTGTTTCCCATTGCTTATAAAAGTTATGATTTTGTAATCATCTGGCTGGTTTAATCATCTCTGGTTTAAAATGCTATATAATGATTTGTGGATTTTTTATTTTTTTACTTTTGGCGTTTAGGCCAAGGAAATATTGACCAATGAGTCAAACGTACAAGAGGTGAAATGTCCTGTAACAGTCTGTGGAGACGTTCACGGCCAGTTCCATGATCTGATGGAATTGTTCCGTATCGGTGGTCGTAGTCCGGACACAAACTACCTCTTTATGGGTGATTATGTGGATAGAGGTTACTATTCTGTTGAAACGGTCACCCTCCTTGTTGCTCTTAAGGTTAGGTACAAGGACAGAATTACCATTCTGCGAGGAAACCACGAGTCTAGGCAAATCACACAGGTGTACGGTTTTTATGATGAATGCCTTCGCAAGTATGGGAACGCGAATGTATGGAAGTATTTTACAGACTTGTTCGACTATCTCCCGTTGACGGCTCTAGTCGACTCCCAAATCTTCTGTCTACATGGAGGTCTGAGTCCCTCCATTGACACATTAGATCATATCCGCGCACTAGACAGACTTCAGGAGGTTCCTCACGAAGGACCTATGTGTGATCTGCTGTGGTCTGATCCTGATGATCGTGGTGGTTGGGGAATAAGCCCTCGTGGTGCAGGATACACCTTCGGACAGGACATTTCTGAAACATTTAATCACTCGAATGGAATCACTCTTGTGTCAAGGTAGGATTGTCGTGTTTCAACGTATGACTTACATGGCTGCTGTTGTTTTGTGCTTTTGTGAATAACTAACTAACCATAACTATTTCTCGTTGAATTCACAGGGCGCATCAGTTGGTCATGGAAGGTTACAACTGGTGCCATGATCGCAATGTAGTTACAATATTTTCAGCCCCCAATTATTGCTACCGTTGTGGAAATCAAGCAGCCATCATGGAACTTGACGATCAACTTAAGTATTCTTTGTAAGTTTTAACATATTACGAATTAATTAAACATGCTAAGGTGAGGTAGCCAGTAGTTAGGTAGAGGTAAAAGTTTCCAAAATATACCTAACATTTTAACTACTTTTGCAGCTTGCAATTCGACCCTGCCCCCCGTCGCGGTGAGCCACACGTTACACGGAGAACACCGGATTACTTCCTATAAATTCACATACCTAATATACATATTTAAAAATCAAGGCAAAAAACGTTTTTCTAAATGTAATTATGAGTTTGTTTCTTTTTGCTGTCAAAACAAACTTGGAAAATTAATAATTTTTTATCGTTGATTTTCCATGAACTATTAAAATTGAGAAACATGATAACGAAGGGTAAGACAAGATGGAAGGTGAGAAAGAAAACCATGATGATTTGTATAGCATATAACGAATAATAATGTAAATGTACCACCACCAATTCTGTGAAAATTATAACACTTAATTGAATCTGTTTGTAAGTTACAATAATTATATATAATGATGAAGATTATGTAGCATGATTGATGTGTCCCAAACAAAAACAAACCGAAAAAATTCTAACCATTTTTGGTTTTCGTATGCGGTGTTTGATTATTTTATATTTTTGATCATCGTGTTTCTGACATTACTAAACGCTAAACTACACATCATAATGCAGCATTTACATAAATCGTGAACTTAACAAGTTTGCTACACAAGACGAATATTATACCACTTAAATACGGTTCAAACCCGAATTTCAATCAATACATAGCAGTTGTGCGTGGCACAACATTGATTACAGGGGAAGCGAGTGAGCTATACACTTGTCATACTCATTTCATATTTCTAATTCAATGCCAATCGTCCCTCTATCTACTAATTGTTCAATTTCTTACGCACTGCTAATAACTACCACGTAACGTTTATACATGAAGACCAGAATTGATACAATTATCTATGTATCTTTACATCCGTTGAAAGCAGCTTGTACGCTGTAATGTGTGTAACATTAAGCTTAACATGCACTTTCATTCAATCTTCAAATTCAGTTCCTTATCAACTCTTTTAATTAATTTTATCATCCCCCTAAGACTTTTCAAAGCTTTTAAATGGAGATCCATAAAAAGATAAAAATAAAAGATAAAAAGATCCATAATAAAAACAGCTCCTAATACGTAACGACTGATTCTTAGAATATTTTTTTTAAATCCGTCTTAACTTCTGCACAACTATCAAACTTTCTTCATACATGATGGTACATTACATCGTAGTCCTTTGCAGAATAGCCGATGACGTTCCATTACATGCCAAACTTTTTCGCATATTTGACATTTTGCAGGATCATGTCCGGTTGACTCAACATTCAAATCCTGGTAATTAAATTTTAAAAAAATTGAATTGAAATACCCATACTAACATTTTACATCTATAATACAACACAGTTATTTGTCCAGTTAACCTTTGAATGAAGATCAAACGTTCTAGCTACGTATTCACCAACACTATGGTGGATATGGGCTGGTATATTACCGTCCCACGAAGCCTTTAGTTCGGCGAATTGCATCAAAAATTTCGCTTCTGCCTCCAAGCGCAGCAGAATCTTTTCATGTAAATCATCAGGGTTGGCTGGGTATGAATAGGGAAGCACAAATCTGTGTAAATTACGCTTATTGCACCCGATTTCTTGGTGCCTGCCAGTACAATTCTTGCAAATAACTACATTCGGGCATTTCCTGCAATACCATCTGCAATAAAATTGAATAAAATCTTACTTTTCTACATTCACGATCACTAATATAATAGAATATTTAATTAAACCAACATGTGGGAAATTAAAACACAAACCCTCTTGGGATGCTGCGATCGCAATGGTTGCATTTCGTATTGATGGATTCTTCAGCCATCCTCGAATGCATAAACAATGTGGCATATGAGGCCCGTCTTTCATCCCGGAAATCATAGCATTTTTCTCGGCAGGATGACAAAAAATTGTCCCGTGTGGACATGAAATGGCATTTGATATGTGGCTCGCTTGAAATAGATGTCATTTGGCACCCCTGAAAAGTGGAGAATATGCATTCCCGTTATATTAGATTACTAGCTGGAAATTTGGCCTGGAAATGAGCCAACTGTTAGCTAATGTTAATTTAGACAGGTTAAAAAAATCTTAATCCTCACGATGAAGAGCCTCACGATCCTTGTCGAATAAAGTTATTAATAAAAATAAAAATACTAGGAATAGATGTGATTGAAAGCTTTACTGTGTTGGAGTCTCTCGCAAAATAGGCTAGTGCAGAAGGAGAGGGGTATGCGTATAGCGTATAGAGGGGCTCTGTATTTAGAACGGGTGGCAAAATGGGTAACAAAATGGGAGGCAGGGTAAAAAATCGAGTTTTAGAGTAACGTATTTTGGGAATTACCCCTTATCCCAAAATACAAGTTTGAAATCCATTCATTAAAAATTATCGCAAATTCATTTTAGTAGAATATACTAATCATAAGTTGACTGAACAGAGTAGCAGAATATTTTGGGTCAATTTATGTTGAATGTTATGTGCGCAATGCAGGGTTCTTCAAAAAGTTTTGAATTACATGAAGCAACGTGGCTGCTATGTTGCTTATAAATCGACTTTTAACGAAGGTTACGGTCATAGCTCGGATATAGGACATTTCATAGTTGTAGTGGACTTTTAAGTAACACATCACATTGGTTGGATGGAGTACAACTCCATAATTCGATTGTTAACTTGACTTTCGGTTCAACTGACAAGGAATATGAAGTAGTGAAATATCAAATCTCAGACATAGTCTTCCAAGTGCTCCATGTGATTACCTTAATTTTAAAAGGCGTTTCACGCGAAAATGATCAGTACGTTTTGGGTGTGCAGATCTGAAGCCTTAAAATTGTTGGAATTACGCATGTGTCCAACCAAGTTTGCATATTGTTAGTCGCTATAGCCCATAATATGTATATTTTTTAAAAAACAAGAATACATTTTGCCTAACGTCAGAACCAGAGTCCTTCTTCAACTTTGCAAGGATGATAGTATTGTCACATTCCGTCTCAATGACTCTAGCGAATCGTTCCTGTATGCCGTCGAGTTTGGACTTCAAACCAGAGTTTTTCTGCTTGACGGACTTCTGCAAGCCATTCTATATAGCAAGCAAACACCTTTTTCGGATTATTCTTGATTACAATGATTTTATTAAAAATCCGGTTCACTTACACGTCGAGTTTCTTGGTTGTTCACTTCATGCTTCAGCACATCCCTGTCATACTCCAAAAGAAGAGTTTCCAATCGGTCACACCAAAAATCCTCAAATATGTAAGGCACATTTATATACTCCCCGTATGGATTATTATGAGCGCCAACTTCCTGTAACCAAATTTTAGTGTCGAACTGTGACCACCACTAATCGTTCAGTATTATAAGTTTATATCAGGATATAAATGTCAAATTACTTCATACGTATCCACCACGCCACTTTCAATGCATTTTTTGAACAGGTCCTTATACCACCTATTCAACTGTGCGTTGCCAATAGTTTGTTGAGCCTCCGGTCTGCCGAAAAACACGTATTCATCCCCTGGTTTGGGTGGACAAGCCCAAATCACTAGCCTGTCAAATTCCCGGCTGTTGTCCATCTTGATATATTTCAAGTATGAAACGATCACGTATTTGTAGAATGAAGATCGTAGATCGGGCGGGTTGAAAAGTTGCACAGAGTCCAGGTAAGAAATATAAATGAGTTTTTCCCTTTCATATTCTTGAAAAATTACATTAAAAACTGCGACATCTGTTTTAGTTGATTTGCAGTGCTGATACACCATAATACTTCTTTCTCTAAACAAAAAGTTTGGAAAAAACGTTAATTTCAACCTCAGATCCAGTAACTAGTAGGTTTGGTTATGAATCAATTTACAAAGTGGTAAAAAGAATGAGAACGATCTACGTTTAAGTAGATAAGCTTTGTGGACAAATTATTAATACTAAACATAATCATGGGAAACAACTATGTATACCCATATAGGTATGCACTTACAAATATTCAAACTCTGTTGGCATATTCTTCTTCTCGTATTCTTTCCGCATCCTCGGTTTCACCTGGAATGTTTTATATCGTGAATGTACTTCACGAACACAAATTTTGGATGGAAGTGTCTGCCCCTCGGACTTGGCGCATAACTTGTATATGACATCGTGCAACTCAGATTCCATGAATTCAGATAATCGGGTCGTTCTCATTGTAGAAGTATCAAATAGAATTCGTCGTTTGTTTATAAACTCTGGATTTACGTCCGGATGAATCTTTAAAACGCATTTGTCGCAAACATATCTGGAACCAGAAATGTTCAGAGCTCATTAGCTCATCCAACCGTAAAGTCACAATTTTTAATAAGAAACAACTTACGCAGGGTGGAAATCCTCCGTAAAGTTTGGACCGGAGCCCGAATACCCACTTGATGTATTAAATTCATCATACGAGATACAAATCCTATGAAACGGCGTAAAACAGTATACGCAGCTCACTGTATTTTCTTTAGGCAAGATGTGTGACGTCCCGTATGTTGTCCGAAGAAACTCTGTTTTCGCAATTGTTGTATGATAAATTCTTAAAGAAAAATGCGAATAAAATAAAAGAATCAGACATTAGTTTGACTTCCGAAAAGCGATGATTTACGAATGTATATATGTTTGGAGAAACGAAAACTCACTCAGCTAATCCATTTGGCAATATTTTTTTACGCTTTATGATGACGTCATGTCCATTCTTTTTATGGCAAGTCGCGCATACATATAGACTACACCGTGCACGAAAATAGAAAGATCATTGTTTACTACATGTAGGTAAATTGCATTCAACTTTTAGTCTTCTGGATTATTCTGGAAAGCAAAACTTAAGTCATACCTTTTGCCCACAGATACCTCACACGAGAAACAATTTGCGCCGACTGCAATTAGAAATTCACACCCATCACATGCTACAGGATAGAATGAAATAGTTCTGTCAAGAGTGCAGCAGACATTAAGAAACCTCTTCACTTCGACACGCGTGTTAAGTATTTGCAGAAATTCTATTATCTGTTATGATAAAAATGCATTCTGCAATCTTCTAAATCTTGAAGCATGGTTAAAAATCATCTAATAAAAACAATTTCCTTCTTACGTCCTCCGGTGTCCTGCGCATATAATAGTCATACTTCTTGGTAGCATCTAGATATTGAGATGGAGACGCGAGTTTCCAGAGTTCATCCAATACTTCCAAGATGCTAAGATATCCACGGTTGTAAAGCTTCTTCAATATGTGTCCCGTCGAAAGTTCGCCTAGCTCGTTTCGCTTCCGTTTCTACATTATACGAAATCTTATAATGTTCAAATACGAACGTGTTATGTAAACCTACAAAACTACTCTATTCCGCAATACTGTGTTTACCAAGGAGGTTGTGGGAGTCTGACTAGTACAAGGCAAGTGATGGTTCACGTATTCCACTATTAGTGACAGAAGCTCCTCCGTCTTCAAGGAACGATTTCGTTTCTGATAACCTGTAATATTTCCAATATACAACAATATTTAAATGTATAAAAGTCCAAGCGGGGGGAGTCCTCCACGACTACAGCCTTACTGGTTCAGATTAAATATAAAAGTGCCAAAGCAGAGAAGGAACCCTGGAGCGCAGGAAGGAGCGTGACCTTCTTGGACTTGAAGAAATATACATAGTGGCCCTTAAAGGACCTCTGTCAAAAACACACGCACGACCAAGACAGTTTGAATTAAAAAAATAATTCCGCAAATATCCTTTTTTACCATGCAGTACTTACATCATCATTACGTAAAGACACGATTAATTAATTAGCCCGACAAACAGGATATGGGGATCTTGCAACAAAATCCAATACAGCTACTGCGGACACAAAATTAAAGCTCTTATCGTGCTGCGCGCAAAAAACGGATCGGCGGTTGCTCAATATTCTAAATTCCATAATATTATGCAGATCCATGGAGTCTCTCTCTAAATACATGTGTTGTGACTGACGAAAAAAGAATTCCTGCGTGTATTTCTTATGTCCTTAAGCGCGATGTGTCAACTAGGGCTGTTGACACATCGCGCTTAAGTGGTATGTGTCAACAGAGGGGTGTTGACACATTAGAAGCTACTTTTATGTGTCAACAGCCCAAATACCCAATAGGTGTAATCCTACCCTTTTNATGTGTCAACAGCCCAAATACCCAATAGGTGTAATCCTACCCTTTTTTATTGTACGTGGCTTTGTAGTGATGTTTAAATTTTGAAAATGTTTCCATAATATACTACTTATTGATGCACTCCTGTTACACGTGGCACATCGAAATCTATATTTTTTTTATTACTGCGATTTTTAATTTACAGGCATAGCAGGTGGTGGGCTGGATGTTATAATATGCCTATCTTTGAACTTATTGCGCAAGCAAAAACGTGCCGATTGCGATTGCAGAAAGGATTTTTCAAACTCATTTTTAAAAAAGCACTATCAAATGTGGCTGCTTGCTGCATGCTAGAAGAGCACAGATGTTCAGACAGACAGACAGACAAACCGACACTACTGCACTACAACTACTTGACAATTAGTATATCAGAATTAGTATTTAGTTACTATTAGTTAGTTAGTTAGTAGTAGTATCATCACACTTACTGTTACCCCTTTCCTGGACTTCGACGAGTATCCTCGATGGCTGGTTTACTATCGACGAACCAAACGGGACTACAGCATTGACTCTTCCTCCTCCTCCGATATCCATTCTCCCATCCTATTTTGAACCCAACAATAATAATGCTCCACACACGGATATGTCAGAGGGATTTGGACAGTTTCGGCTCCGCTCGATAATTACAACAACGCCCTGACGGGATTTTAGCAGTCAAAAATCTACGGAACGGGATTTACGGAATCTAAAATGTTTGTATAGTGTCCACCCACAAACAAGGGAGATCTCAGGCCTACTGAACCCCTTGTAGAACTAAACTGTAGTAAAAAGTAAAATACAAAAAAAAATATGTATTTGTGGTAATACAAGTCTTCGTATTACGAAATGTTTTGAACGGAATAAAGTGGTCTAATAAAAGCACCCGACCCTCGAGTCGGAAATGAAATGAAATGACAAAATGATGCTACAATGAAATCCTACAACTTGGCTTGATGAGATGAGATGATGTCAAAAATGTTTTATGTACTTACGTTTTGGTGGACTACTACTAACTCCATATCCGTCCGTACACACGCACGCACACCTATGAAGTACTTCAACTTCCTTCAGGCGCGCAGAGACGAAGTATGTCAGCATGGAATGGAATGGAATGGAATGGGTTTGCTTGGAGTAAATATAAAATATTATTATGCTATTGTTACAACCAAATACGTAATACGTACGAACGAATGACGACATTGCATTATTGATCTGCTTTTTGCGGACCTTCAACTTGGATGGGACGCTCCTTTGAGTAACCGCTCCTCGCCTCGTTACAAAGCTAAAAGAATCTCCCGGTGACCTGTGGAAAATGGAGGTGGTAAAATACAATGCGCGAAGAAAGAGAGACAGCCAATAGATAGCGGATGCAGTATGTGAAGCCATCATCATCTCCATATACATAATATACAGCATATTGATGTGTGAGTCCCAGCGACATCCATCCCCCGCAATTCGCGTTGTTGTTTGTTTCCAGCATCATTCATATTCATGGTGGTCGGTGGTGGTCCAATTCTGCCATTTATTTTTTTTAGTACCGAACCGACGAAGCATAATATTAATAATATGAGAATGGGGATGCGATGCGAACTTACCCCCCACGCAGCACATTCTATGCATCTCTATACAGTATCCGACGAGCGAATCCGAGTCTTGTGGTAACCCAACCCAATCCTACTACTATTTAACCTTAACCTCTTAACACAACGAAATTAACATGCCACCCAACTTGTGACTTGCAATTGTTGCAGTAATTGGGGTGTGTGGATGCTATATATGATGCCATTTTTTACCCTGCTGAATTATATTCGACTAATATAATATATTCACAATCAGATGGTTGTTTATGGTCCAGCCATAATGTTATTTTTTAAATAATTTTATTTGTAGAAAGAAATGCACCTTTTCTGTGTTTCGAGAGTAAATTAACCCATTCACTATATTATGCAGATTAACATGATTATCAAGTTCATGATACGCATATTATAATATTAAAAATTTAACATTACACAATATATATTATTATTACATTTTTTTAAAGGCACTTTATATTTTTTGTTAAAACTTTGTATCCCACCCAGACAGGTCATCCGGGGGTGGGCCATCCGGATCTGGAGGATATTCATCAAAGTTTCCACAGTCTTGTGGACCACGAATTTCGGGAATGATTGGAGGTGTTAAAGATCTACTTCGGAGACCTTCCCAATTGAATCCATCAAACCATCTAAAGATAATTAGCAAAAAATATGCATCGTATTATTTGTGTCATTTCATTGCGTCCTGCACATGGGGCACCCCATTATTCCATTGCAACGTAGACGATTCCAAATCGCGGATATTGATAACTTCCAATAGGAGTTAGCTATTCGGGTTGACTTTCTTCTTACAATTAGATATCGGTGATTGAATTCGCCTACGTTGCAACAACGGCATACTCCACGTACACGTATGCTATTTAGTTGTTAGTGATTGTGAGTTTTATAATATGTATATAGAACTTAGGACATACTTGTGTTTTTGAATTTCAGGAATGCCACCACGTTGATATCCTAAGCGCTCCGCAGGATTATCTCGACACAGCTTTTTAATCAAATTAGCTGCATTACGACTTATGGATCGGGGGAACTCAACTGCTTCTATTCCCTTCAAAATGATGTTGTAAGTCTTCATTGGATCTCCTCCAGTGAAAGGAGGTGTGCCAGTTAAAAGCTCAAACATTAGCACTCCGAGGGACCAGTAATCTGCGCTAATGTCGTGCCCTTTGTTCAATATGATCTCGGGGGCTGTTATAAAGATACATCTTTAGATTAATATAAGTACAAAAAATCAGTGAGGAAGGGAGTCGTTTTTTCGCGAAATGACCCTTACCAACGTATTCTGGTGTTCCGCAAAAAGTCCATGTTTTTCTCCCTTGAAGTTTTTTGGCAAATCCAAAATCTGTTAGTTTCACATATCCCTTGGAGTCTAGTAGCAAGTTTTCGGGTTTCAGGTCTCGATAGATGATATTACGACTGTGTAAGTAGTGAAATGCCTCAAGTACGCATGCTGTATAAAACCTGGAAATATCAATTTGCGACTCATGTATACCACTGTCAATGAAATTTCATATATTGCAAAGTTGTTACTATTAACAGTGAAGTAGGAGGGCTGTGTACCTTGTTGTATGATCGTCAAAATTCCCTTTATCCCTCAATATTGTCCACAGCTCACCTCCCAAACACACCTCCATGAGCATGTACAAATATTTGGTGTCCCGGAATGTCTTGTACAGTTTACAAATGAAATCCGAGTTGGATTCCATCATGATCTCTTTCTCAGATTTGATATGCTCTTGCTGTCTCGTTGCAACGATCTGGCTCTTTTTCATTTGCTTAAGGGCAAAGCTCCTATCTGGAGATCCTGTAGCAAACATAATCAATTCCACTCTTCCGAAGCCACCAACACCAAGGGTACTGATTGTCCTAAGATCTTTCAACTCAATATGAGCAAACTCCTGATCAATCATCTTACGATGCTTTTCATCATCATCGTATCTCGTTCTGACCTCCTCCAAGGCACTAATCATTTGGTCAAACGCTTCTCTGTCAATGACTAGACAGCTTACTCCATCCTCATCATCCGCAATAATGTTGGCAGTTCTGAGGTCATCTCCGTGAAGGGCCTTTTCCCCAAAGAAGTCCCCGCGGTGCAGGGTCCTCACAAATTTCTCCTCATCTGATCCCGGTGCCTTGATTGTCACTTTAACGCGACCTCGTTGAATGATAAAGAATGTGTCTCCTCTTGCCCCCTGTCGTACAATGTATTCCCCATTTGCATAGTCAGTTTCCTCAACCCTGTCACTGAGCTTGGTCAAGCTCTCATCCGACAGTTGTTTAAAGATTGGTACTGATTTCAAGAAATCAATGTATTCTGCCGTGCGAATCATTCCACTTCTCATCATAATGGTTTGGAAGGACTGTCTCTTGATGGCCCAGAGACGACATGGCGTTGCTGCCTTGATTGTTGCCGTCCGTTGACAGTTGTATAGGATGGCTAGCTCTCCAAACACCTTCCCAGGCGAAATGGTTGATAAGTATTTACCCTCTCGGGAGACCTCCACCCGGCCCTCTGTACATTATAAATCCATAAAAAAATCTTTTATTACACGCGTTTCTCGCTGAGCTGCACATGTTTCCCCTCATTCTTTGACCGTTGTTCCCTCTGCTCTGCATGCAACAAGCTCTCCTTCTTCCTATACATCATCATTTTAATGCGCGTGAAAATACCTTCCATGACGTAAAGAGTTGAGCCGGGTGTGCCCTCCCGAATGATCACAGCTCCCTCCACATACTCCTCTAAGTACATACACTCGACGATCTCGTTCACCCTCTGTGACTCCAGGTGCCGGAGAAAGTCATTGTCCAGAATGGCAGACTTGATCAGCTCCCTAGACCTGGAACCAAACCAACAACACATTCATAGTGGAAAACGAGAGAGAGAGTACAACAACAAGAGTGTGCTCGGCTCAACCACCAGCTTTCATCATCCGTCCATCCTCTATATTATACCAACAACAGCTAGAGCTTCATGCTATGCAGCTGTTTTCATGCTGGTCGTACATGATGTTCGATTTTTAAGTAAAATTGTTCCGAGTCTTCTGCGCAATGCAACAAAAAAATCCTAGTCTATACGCTTAACATCCATCCCAGGGAGCCTATCTTTCTCACACCGACCGAGTGTGCCTCCACCAGATTAGATACATAATATATACATTTTTTTCCAGATAGTAGATCATACTCAACCAGATATAGATACTCGCTGACTCTGTGTGAACTGACGAGCAGTGAAAAAATGGGAAACGGGGAGAGTGTAAGCTCACTTGCTCACCAGTCTGTCTGATAATAATAAAAAGAGAATGAACATGACGAAAACTACTTTTTTGAAATAAGGATGATCAAAAGCTTTTACTTTTTCAAGTCCCCATTTTCATATACCCCTTAACACATATGCTGGCGTACTTCGTCTATATGCACTTCCTGTAGTACGTCATTCTTTTCTCCCAACCAACTCTCCATTCCATTGTACATGATATGAGAGAGAGAGGAAGGAAGTTGTCTTTCTCTTTTTCAAAGTACAACAACACGTACACGGTCGTGCATCTTTTCTCCATGATAATGGAGATACTACAAAAGTACAAGAGATGATATTATATATTCCACCTCTCTCTCTATCGTATATTTTTAAACAGGGTATCACGTAATATGCAGAGATTTCCTATTCTTCAAGTGTTTTGTAATCTCTAGTGAAGATTCTCATGTTGTGTTTGCCTAGGGCCGTATTTCCACTCTTCGGGTATGACTATAAAATAAGTAGCGCAAGCAAGCAAGCAAACCAGAGAGAGAGAGATCCCATACAATCATACATCATACAACACACACACTGACTTGATGAGTATACCCAAAACCCAACATCATCAGCCACCAGCATTTTCTCCATTTCACTTTCTCTCTGTGTACACTTTTCAGAGAAATCTCATGGATTTTTTTTCTTCTCGGATATGAAACTCTCCTTCGCTCTCGTAGCACCCTTTATATCGAAACCATTATTACCAGTGTTACATACATACACTTCCCTTTCCTTGTCCTTTTCCCCTGGCATGGCTATATATGCTAGTGAGTTATAGGTATTGCGAGGAAAAACTCAAACAGGTGGGACGATCTAACTCCAAAAAGTTTTTCACTACGTACAAGGACAACCACAACAACAAGTCTAATTAACCACAAAACAAACTAGGGAGCGGGCCATCTGGAAAAAAAGTGATTTTGGTTTTGCACCATATAGATTTCTATCTACCTGCCTTCCCTGTACATATATAGGTTTTTTATAATCCTTTTTGATAGACCTTTGGAATTCTTTTCTCGGAGTGGTATGGGGATAAAGTAGTTTAACAAGGAACACGGAACGGAGGCAAAAGAGACAGGAATACATTGACTCTTTTTTCAAAGTCTATATCAATCCTACTTTTTTAAATTGGCTTCCTATGTTCCTATTTCTTATCCCAATAGAAGCTCATTGGAAAGTAAGTATGTTGGCATTATTGTTCATTATGTCCGCTTAGAATAAATAGATTGTTCATGGTTCCTGGAATGTTCATTCATTCATTCCAACTAATCGTACGTAACCACAAATGCTATTATATTGCTTTTTCATCCATTTGTGACTAGGTAGGTATATATATTCTGACTTGTGACTGACAACATCGACATATCTAAATATTTTAATTGTAAGTAGGATACATGGATGGATTGGATGGAAGTTGGTGAGTTGACTAAAGAGCGAGAAAAAGCTTGTGTGTGTGTGTGGGCGTGTAAAATGTAGCTCTCTCCATCCCTCTCTCTCTCTCTCTCTCTGATCGAGAGTTGATTCAATTATTTGTCCTTTCCCTGCGACATCATCGTCATGATAATGTAAGTTAATAAAGTCTTGATGGCTTAGGAAACCCCTTTTAAGCCTATTTTTATACCTGTCAGATTTTGGGTAGCTCGGCAAAGGCTCCGATTCAATTACAGCATTAGTTGTGGACGCATTTCCAGTCGGCTCTGCTGATATACCTTGGCCACGTCCTCGTTGTTTGTTCACAACCACGATGGAAGGCTTCTTGTTCCCTGAGTTGATTATTGACTGGTACTGCGGATAAAAGAGGAACACACACAATATATATATATACAGGGGGAGAATGATATAGGGTGCACGCACACACCCAGGAACGTGGAGGCACATCCTTTAAATTCCAATTTCCTCTATGGAACAGTAAAAGCAAAGTAAAAAGAGAGGGCGAAAAGGAGACGAACAACATTCCGTATCACAACAAGTGTTGTTATTTGACAAAAGAAAGGAATGAGTACACGTTCTCCTCCATAATGCTCCAGAAAGCACTCGTGTGTGTGGTATCCCATTTTATTTCTAATATCAGAGAGCTAGGTGCAGATTTCATTGTGTATAAAAATCGTACCTTGTCAAGATCCGATCTGAGCTGTTGAATCTCTTCCTCTTTGTCCAAAATGCGGAGTTCCAACTTGCGAATGATCTTGTCACGGAATGAGATCTCTTCTTCGAGTTGTTCAATGATTTGTTTCGCATTTTTTCCCGAGGCTGCCACTGTCGTGGCCATCTTGTCCCTTGTATATTTAGCGATGTATATTTTTCCGTATGCTTTCTTCTCTTATTTCCTCGGCTTTCCCGAGATTTACTTGCTACTTTTCTCTCTCTTTCCCACAACCCTTTTCGTAAAACGAAGAGGGAGTGCAAATATTTGATCAAAACTACTTTTTATTCCCTAACAAGACTATCAAACGGGGAGAATGCTTTTAAATCCAAAAATACATACAAAACGCGTCGTACAAATAGTCACGCTTTAGATGCAAGCTCTTCTTTTGCACTTTGCTGGACTCATGCTTGATTCGTTTTTTAAGAGAAATATTAAATCAGGGTAGGACGACGAGTCCCATTATCAGCAAGACTTGTTTGCTACGGATGGTTTCATTCCACTAAACTCAATAAATTTCACTTTGTCCTTTGAGACCCTGCACACACGACACACGCTCACTCATGAAAGATGTTTTTTATTCATAAAATATCAGTCTCGACAGTCGACACAATAAAAGGCACTTTAAGTGTTTCCAGCATTCACGGAAAACAACAACGAATAAATGGATTCTGTGAATGTTCACCTTTCATTGCAACTTGTACATGTTTCTTCTTGTCCACTTAGGTCATTTAAACTTGATCATTTTACATGTTTAAACCTCCACATATTGATCACATCACAACAACAGCATGGATGTATTCGTGGAAAACTGTTTGATCCCTTTAATCACATTACGTTTTATAGGCACACGTCTTGTACTATTTTGGCCCTTTACACGCCAAACTACAAACAGGGAGGAGAATATGGAGGGGTGGTGCGTTGTGTAGCACATGAAAAAGCGCCTTGTAATTACATTACCTCAACATCTGATAACAATATTAATTACAGGTTATGGTTGCAAACGGTAGTCAAGAGGTGTGAACAGATGCGTATATACAAAGTAAGGGAGTGTGCTGAAATCAGAAGACTACTTGGAAAATCTATCCCTGCAATCCCTTGTTTTTGATGCACCAAAATCAAACATAAAAATCACTCATGGGATCATTTACATATCAGGATTGCCCAATAAAAGAACATGTAAGCTACGCACCCTTCCTTCCGTTTTGTAATATTTCAAGGATATAAGGCAACACTTTTATTGTTCCATTGCCGGAGGCACAACAACAACAGGTACATTATTGCTCTCCTTTTGCAGTACATTAAAATATAGTTGCAGCAGCAGGCTGTACATTTTTCGCTAATCGTTGATCGTTCCCAGCATCACCCTATTTAATGCACAATATTTGTAAACAGTCAGTGGATTTTTGGTACTTGGACCTTCCCTTGACGGGCTACACATGTACACGTCAGTTGACATGCAATAATGTATACAGAAAATGTGTACGGATATTTCCACAAAGTCACACATTCACAACACAAAAAACAATTTCCTAGACACAACAAGCGTGTATGTATGTTTTCTTTCAAATGGAAAAAACACCACCGCACCTGTTTCTCTTCACATAAAAGTATCCCTGATCTGATTTAAATTATGGATTGATTCCTTTTCGCTAATGAATGAACCTCTTGAGGATGATGAGAAGAATTGACTTGATTGATCAACTACGAGAACAAGTGGTGTCGACTGTGGACCCTGTAATTAAGTCATTTGTGATTTGACGAACAAGACAAACCAGAGTGAGATCTTAATTGGCAAATTAATCACCGTCTTGTTTGCATCTTATGCAAATCACGATGTGCACATGCCACGCGTCTCATACAACGTATAACGCTCTCCTCTCTGCCTGCTGTATACACACTCGTTTGTCTTCGCCTTCGTATGATCCACCTGCACCTATAAAGAAATAAAAAAATCATACATTTTTTTTTTACTCAGAGGGGTTGTTGTTGTTAGCGAAAAAAAATAATTCATTTAGTAAAAATGTACGACATCATTGCTATATTACAATCAAATAAATGTTGAGTTTAGTACGAGCACAGAAAAAAACACATTTATTACGGCTATTAAAATATACACCACATTTAACGTAAAATTATGGAAGTTGATTGAGAGGAGTGCGAGTAAAAACTGCTTTGCTCCTGACAAAACGCTACCGACGTATCGTCACTCGTCACGGCTTCTTTCCTGATATCCCTCATCATCATCATCATCATCACTCGCTCTCATTGGTTATCATATTGATGGATTATTTATACATGCGGTATGTATACTAAACTGATTGAGTTATGTATGCAGTGTGCATCGATCCACTTCGAGAATCATATAATATTCATCAAAATGAAAATGAAAGAATAATAAGCTTTTAATGATATCAAGTGCACATATGGAATAATAAGCCTTTTCTGGGTCTGGTTTGCAACTCAGCCTGTCCAAATAGTCTCGCTCGTTGTGATGTGCCGATGATGAGTATGATTGCCCTCTTGTGTCTTATCATTAATCACACAAGCTAAATATAGAATTAAAAGACAAGACAAGATATATTAGGTATGCGTTACTTATGTGGAATCTTGTTCCATGTAAACTTTGGCTATAAGTAGATTTTCGCTAGCAAAAAAAGAAAAGGTTGAAGGTTGACCAGCCATCATCAGCATCAGCTTCTTCTAGCGAACAAGTCAACCAAATAAAAAAGGATTATGGAGTTTGTGCACACACACACACATACACGCACTCTTTAACTTACAGTTATTGTGATAATGCATCCCTCTGCCTGCCTACTGAAAAACCTTTTTCTGCTGTGTATATATATATATCATTATCACGTTTACTTTCAAATTGCGTTTATTACAAAAATGTAGTGAGACTATGAAAAATGTAAAAGGATGAAGATGGTTTTATGGATTTGCATATACACAAAACTTGTTCAACTTTCAGTAATGGAGGAGGAAGGAAGAGGTCAGACAGGAGAAGGCTAAAACTCACTCACTCACTCACTCTGCTGCTCACATATCACTCCTCGATCCTCCTATTATGCCACTACATGCTCTACAGGGATTCATGGAAGTCATTGGATTTAAATGAGAAAATGTGTTTTACATGTTGGACTTGTAACAGGCGAGAAGCTATCGTTAAGGAAAACATTCAAACTATGACTTTTGCCTTGTTATGTTGAGTCTTGAAATCAAAATGAAGGTGAATATCGTGATGATGAGTGGAAGTGGAACCCTCAATGAATCAAAATCTGTTAGTTAAGAGACAAGCTAAAAATAGAAAAAAAAAACTCTTACAACATTCCAACCGGCACAATAACAACTAGCTTGCTGGATTCATTAAAAATCCACGGAAATCTATTACTGCTATATGGTCAGCAAAGTTATTCCCATTAAAAAATTATGGTTTTTGGCTGATTATTATGTCTTCTTGTGGTCACTTTGCACTCGTCCACATTTTTTTGCAACTTATTGATACGTATCATGCCAATACTTCTTAGGCCACATTTTTTGTATACGTTAGTTGTGGTGTCAGCTTATATAATCGTAAGACATAATCGGGACGACCACACGATATTTTTCATTTCTCCAACTGTTTTGCACCCACACTTTGCTGCTGCAAGAGAGAGAGGTATTTGCCTACAAAAGCGTCTGTAAGTGAACTAATGTTATAATAATTTAAGTAATGAGATGAGTTTTTTTAGCGTACACCTCAGAGTGTAACACTCATTCCTAACGCTACTTAGTGAATACTATTCTAATGTAAATGCAAATGTAAATGATCATAACCATCATCATCATCATCGTCGTCGTCCGTCATGATATATCGCTTCTGCTCTGCATTGTTCTCTGGTGTCTTCCCTGCTGCAGAAAGCGCATGTAGTAGTTGATGATGAGATGAGGGTTACATTACATATACATATATAGTTCGTAAACACTGTGCATTATTGTTTCTTCTCTGTTTATATCTCAAATCGAAGGTTTAGGCCGTGTTTATTAGGAAGGAACTCACTCAGACTTTTATGCTCACTTGTTGATGATGATGGTGGTGGTGGTTGAATGCTCATATATTTATTGAATTGCATAGAGCGTAAAAATACGACGTAAAGCATATGAAGAGTGATTATCTATCATGACGAGAGTTTGAGGAGGAGGATAATGACAAGAATGAAATGAGAGCGACCAAAAATGAGCAGCGGAATATTATTAGGGTACGAACATGTTCAAGTACACAATAATGAGCAGGAATACAGACGAGAGGCTAAATATACTGGCTGAGGATAAAAAAAAATTATCATTTTTTTCTCTGATGAGATGACGACTCCAGAGTGCTAATGCAGAGTTAGCTGCCGCTCTCGTTTCACAAAAACTAATAATAAAGCAAGTATTATGTGATGTGAGAGTGCGGTGCGAGTTAAATGGAAATGGAAAATATGCACGGTATTATGGGTGGGGTAACTTATATCGTCAGATGACCATGAGTGTGTATTCTGTGGAACAAGTACAAAGTAGTACGTTGAATAGTATTTACTTTCTGAATCCAAGAGACCGCTTTTCGCTTCATGCGGTGTTGTTCCATTCTCAACAAATCCTCATATGAATACCTAACTCTGCTCGTGTGTTACTTTTTTTAAAGGAACTTTTTTCCAACTCGAGAGAATACAATGACATATTACCGTCTTTTTATATAGTCTTATTATTATTCCATGTTGTCATTTACAATACAATATAACAGTCAGACTTTTGTATTCTTTTTCTTGTCGCTCATCAACATGATCATCTGCCATGCCATGGACATAAAAATTATTCAGCAATTTTTCCATATATCCCAAAGCAAACTTTTCACCTTGAGGTTCTTAAAAAATCAAGTGTATACAACAACGCCAATGGAGGAGCATTGATCTACATGAGCTTTCTAGAAGCTCAAATAATCGGCTCATATTCCCCATAATACATAGATCGTTTCCCAATATGTTATTCATTTTAACAAATGGCTCTCTCTGCACACCACACCACTCTCTACTCAATCCCAAAAAAAAATCCATAAGTTTTCTCCTTCCTTCCATCCTTCCATCTCAAACCCCGCATACTTGTTGCTTCTTCATCTTGCTCTCTGATACACATAATAATATGTACCCCGTTTCTCGAATCTCGTCAAACTCAGAGCTAAAAGTAAGTGGCTCTCAGAAGTAAATCAGGCACGGCTCATCATGTGTTACACTTTTTTATTACTACTGCTATCAAATCAATTCATAAAACCCTTTACAAAATGAATGCATTTGAGAAGTGAGCCTGATTTTTTGTATTAAAAGAGCTCATATAGGTACATAAATCATATTCTAAAGTAATAAATATATATCAATTTTGTGTTATTGTTACAAGACAGATTGCACGTTCGGAAACAGGTATTTTTTTCGTCTCCAACCCTGCCTAGACGAATTGATACCCTTGTGCTCATGCTAATAATAAAAAAAAGGTGTATTTTTATTGCCTCTACATTCAACAACGAAAATTGGACGGATAAAAAAGCGATATTTGTATGATGTGTAGTTAACCTATCATTTGCAAAGTATGCAATATGGCAAACAACTGTTTTTCTGAGCTTGTTTACATAAACCGTCCGTGCACATTGCATAATGCCAGCCTTGGTCTTGGTGGTGGGGTGCTTGTTACAAGAATTGTATTTGTACTAGCAGAAATAAGGGTTATTATCAAAATAGAGTTTACTTTTGCAATATCAGTCCTCAAATAACAATTTACCCTTCTCATTTGTCAACCCACTTGACTCCAGAGAGGAGAAGAGTATCGAGCGAGCTACTTTTTTCAAGCATTGATTACATATTACAATCGCAGTGTATAATATTATTATTTTATACGGATGCTGATAAGAGTGAGTGTATATATATAGATTTAATGCCTCCATTCATATTATGGAACAGTTGTCATATTAGTTCACGTATGATTTATGACCTGGCTAAATTAGTTTGGCAGAAACCAGAAAAATCCAGAGCAAATCGCATCTTTTCAATCGTATGCAAATCGCAACCGCTGCTGTCTTTTTCTTTTCAAATATACGCCGAGGGAGGACGATATAGGTAATAATATGCATTCGTCTCTCCTGCATGTTGATTAGTACATGTTTTTATAGTTAATGCTGCTGACACGATAAAAAATGTATATATATTTAGAGAGATGACGACTGAGTGAGTGAAACGAATAATATGGTGCGAACGAAACGAGCCGAATCCCTCATTTTGATTTTATGTCAGTCACGTCAAAATGGGGGAATTACCGAACATCAACGCTTTTGATTTCAGTTATATCTAGATTCTAAAAGTTGGATGGAACGTACGTTAAAATGCCTGCTGAAGAATGCAAGATAAAGTCTTCAGATTTTTCTCAACCTTGTATAGCCCAGATCCAGAGTCGACTTGTAAGATATGGTCTGGAAAGTGTTATGATCCCAATAAAGCTGGAATTTGTTGGGATGCATCAAGTGCAAAAAATGGGATTTCCCGTATTTGATACGACGTGATTTTCATGAATGATACGGGATCACATTACATGAGGCACGAGATACACTCAAAAATATATATATATTACACATTAGATATCATAAGGATCCACATTTTACTCTTAAGTATATCTTGTCAAAAGTACACAGCACAGAAAATCCCCAACAACAGTAGTAGCCTTCCTGAAAAGAAAATCTCTTTCGGTTCACAAGCACGTTCAGAGAAAAATAGCTGTACGGTAACATATATGTGGAGCACACACAACTCAACTGTTTTTATTTCAGTTGTGAGCACCGACAAGGGATGCGAAAGGAAAAATTTCATATGCCTTTTTCTGGAACAGATACAACAACTTCTCTGCAAATGCAACAAGTATTAAAAATGACAACTAACTTTTCTCCGTTTCCTCCAAATATTTATTCCACAATGGACAATCCCAGACGAAGTCTAGATCGCCGTTTTGGACCCTATATATGATTCAAAATGGCACGCACAAAAACTTTACATAAAAGTACGGGGCAGCGCAAATCAAAGTTTTCAATATTGTTCAATTCACCTCCACTTCTCCTCTCAGACTCCTTGTCTGACTGACTTTTGACGACTGACTTGCCAGATTGAATATTTTCAGGACAAAAAAAACTTTTTTTTAAAAATGTGCAAAATATATAGATAAGGAGAAAAGACAAGCCTGTTTCTTCTCATACCACGATAGACATACTAAACAACAAGTCTTTTCTTTTTGCAGTTTCAAAATGTGAGACAGGCATAAAACATAATATCGAATGTATACACAACGTATCCTAAACTATAGGCCACAATTGATATACTTACAGACTTGCTCACATAATGATTTTTGCCTCGGATATGATATGATGGAAAAGGATAAAGGCGAAAAAGACGTGTGCTTATAGGCATCTCCTGTATCTTTTCAACATGAAGAAACAGCATCAGCAGGAGAGCCAGAGCTTTGCAACGCAACGTGGTTTTTCAAAATCTACTTTATTCACGTTAAGCAACTTTTTTTCTGGTGGATATCTTTTGAAGACATGATGATGATGATGATGGGCTCGCAACATGTTTTGGATATACAGCGAAGGAAAACACGTTTCAAAGAAGAAGAAAAAAGAGCAAGTGGTGGAGAATGGCAGGAGTCGAGTCGTTCGTAATGACCAAAGCTTAGTTTATTATTTTTATGTTAGACAAGAGAGTAAAACACATCGCTTTTTGTACTCGACAAAAATCTCCTGTTTGAAAAATGTATTAAGAAGACAACACACATCCACCACCACCACCACCACCAACAGATTCAAGATACGCAACAGAGCTTTTTGAATGTTGCATAATAATATCTCTCAAATGCTATGACTGGGCGATGCTGGTATGACTTGACTGTGAGCTCATGAAAAAGCCCTTTTTACACTAGGATGCAGTGACGATTAGCCCAGTCACGACGCATTGTTAAAGGATGTGATGTGTGTATGTAGGTTTTAATACACATTGTGCATGATAAAGTGGTTTGATAAGGGGAAGTAAAAAAAAATATCTGACTGTGACTGAGTGAGTGAGTTACTTACTATATGTCTGCCCGTGTCTAGTCACATTTTCACTTGACTACATTGGATGATGGTTCAGCGCTGACCTCCATTGAAATCCAGCTTCGCTTCATGTTATAGAAGAGGTCTACCAAGTGGGAACACAATTGGCAAACTGAAAATGAATGCTAATGATTATCATCGTATGCCTATTCAATATGCACAGGGAGTGTGTGTGTGTGTGTCTGTGTGATGTTATTCTGCTATTTGATGAAATAAAGATGATGATGATTTTATGTACAAAAAGAAGACCTTTACTCATTGTACAACATCCTCATCACTTTCAGTCCGTGTGAATGTGCTAATCCTTCGCAAAAAATGTAATATTGTATATACCACGAGGTTCTTAAACCTATAGTGCAGGATACAATGTAAATAATATGGGGATAATAAAAACCTGTAAAGATATATGGTTGCAAAGTGTGCAGTTATATACGTACTACTACACACACACACTATATTCAGCTGACTTTTCCATTTGCACAGGCACATCGCATCATCATCCACTGTGCTTGGTTATTGTGCGTGGTTTTTAAGGGGAACGCATTTTTATTACCAGTTTATGAATCGTTTCAACTCGCCCACTTTATTTCACTTTTCTCAATAATTTTTTTTTCTGTAGCTGCAAGCTGCACACTTCATAGTGGTCCTGGTATTGCCGGTTTTTATGTGATTGTATGAGAAACAAATCCATCAAAATTCTCCCCCGTGAGTCGTAAAAATCTAAGGGAATTTACAATACCGAATGTCATCTGCTTCTCTCGGGTTATTTAAGCCTACTTAATTATCTGTTTACGAGGGTCGGGTGTATGGTACTGGTACGCGTACACTATATTACTAGTTCCAAACCTGGAAAACCGTGTCCTAAAAGCGTATTTTCCAGAGAAAAAAAATAGCCTGTTGTAAAATGTGATGTATGGTTTTGTAATGTATCATTATCGGAATTTAACGACATTTTCCACTTGTCTCCCATCATCCCATCGTCGCTGTCATATGGGAGATGGATGAGCCAGGGTTTCCCATAATCATCCATAATATCTCTCTCCGGTTTATTTTGCTTTCGCAGAATGAATCCCACCAAGCAAACAGCCACTACCACCATTGCACCACCATCACCAGGCAGATATCTTTTTTCGGAAGATGAGCCAATAATTTGCTGACGGATTGATCCTGATGAATGGACATCATGTCTGTTTATGTTTTCTGTTTATTTTCAAAAGCTTTCTCACTTTGAGAAATTGACGGTCTGTTTACAGGAGGAGTAGTGGTGAAATGGGTGAACAGTGCTCATTCATGAAGGGAATATATATACAATTTTAAACATCTTCTGCTAAGGGGCATGACGAAATTTAATTGATTTCGCAAGCAATCCAGCCAGATCACCATCCACCAGAGTTGGAGCTCTCTATTTCCCGTTGGAGAAACGTAGTAAAAATCTAAATGTACTTGGAAAAATGAAAAAAAAATGCTGCCTGGCATAGCCTCTTTCTCTCTCTCTCTCTCTCCGAGATGGCCACTCCCATCCCTTTCATTTCCATTACATGCATACAAACGTCTAATCTAGAGAACTGAACATAATTTATCCAGCGAGGCTAATAAATACTTAAGCCTACATTTGAAATGGGAATCTTGGGAATTTTCTTGCAATTCTGACTGTGAGCAAAAAAGCTGAGAAGTAAAAAAAAAACAGCTCAGATAGCATGTATTACTTTTTCTCCTTCGGGTCTTGTGTATATTTATTCGGAAGGGAGTTCCAGCAATAAAAAAAAAGCTCAACTTATCTTTCCAGAAAATACCAGGCGGAAAGTCTGAAGTATTTTTTTTGCGTATGCTAGTTCCAGATGGATGTATGTGGATCAACCATTTTGAAATGAAAGTGAGCGCTGCTGACAGGCATTTCACCTGCAGAGCAGGAAAGACTGCATGAAAATTGAATGTAATGGAATCACAGAGCATCACCGTCATCCTTCGCTTTTGCACACACACAACTACCCTTTTGGAAAGGAAACCTGAAGGAAAAACCTTTTTACAAGGGTTTGCTCTCGTCTTCGTCTCCGTCGCCGACTAGCGTTTGGTTGGAACTCATGATGATGATGATGCTGATCATGATGATGATGATCACGATGATGCCTGTACTTTTACTTGTACCCTAGAATGAGACGCGAGGTAAAAAGTTGTGTGCTGTGCTGTTGTGTTTTT
Source organism: Dicranocentrus wangi (assembly GCA_036850665.1). Lineage (NCBI taxonomy): Eukaryota > Metazoa > Arthropoda > Collembola > Entomobryomorpha > Entomobryidae > Dicranocentrus > Dicranocentrus wangi. The sequence continues at coordinate 9,857 of JAANSN010001213.1, read as the reverse complement.
GCGGTGGGGAGAAAACCACCATGAAATTTTAGGATGACAAGAGGCAACTACTCCAAAAAAAACGGAGCGTCCGCAACAACATCAAGGCATACACACACATACAGCCACCGTGACCAAACCGAGAATACCATATACCACCACCGAGAACAGGAAACCACTTGGCTTTTAAAACAGTGAAAAACAACATACTCATTGGGCAAGGCAAACATTCACTCTCGCTTTTTACATTTTACAGCATTAGCGAGCAGACGAACGAGTGTCAGTCATATCAACGATGGGCTCTTTCCCCGCAGAAAGTACACGAGAATAAGCGGATAAAAAAGTTGGTGATGTGATGGTTGTACTCAAAATGACTCGACTCGAGTATTTTTTTTTACTTGAAAAACACAATTTTAAGAATGAAACATGAGAGATGAATATGTATATTTTTCCGGTTGAGTTCGAATAAAATAAATTGACTCTTGCGTTCGTCGACCACGACGATGATTTCAGGAGAAAAAAAAAACTGATTTCGCCTGTAACCAAATCCTAGAGTTATCCGAAAAAGCGGAGTTTTGTAAATAGGATTCTGGAGGGCGAGGTAATAGGGAAAAATTGCAAATGTATTTCCCCCCCCCCCCAGTAAAAATCAGTTTACCTGGGATTCAAGACTACTACACTTCCATCATCGCGTCTCCATGAATTTCATTATGTTCCATGCTCCGCTGGTCCATGCATTTGATTTCAAATCCACAAATGGGTAAAAAGGGTTTTGGGAAAAAGTGTCTCGTATTTCGCCCGAAAACCTAATTTCTTTTATATTAATCATCAGTCAGCAAGCGGATCATCTTACCGATCATTTTGATTTCTTTAGGCAGTCGCAAACCTTGTATTTTTGGAGTTTCTATTCGACATTCGACATTTGGATCTGGCTCGAAAGGCACTTCCTCCACAGAGCTCAACCATTGACTGACTTTATTTTATTCATTTGCCACCATACTAAGCAGGTTTGCGTAGCTTTCGCAATACTTTCCATCGTATTTCCATTTTATTTCTTTTTGTGACTAGAGCAAGAAGAGCGAGAGAGAGCGAGTGAGTGAGTAGTGGTAGTAGTAGGAGTACACAAGTGTTCACTCCAATTTTTGCCCAGGTCACTCCTCCTGTTGCCGGGAGGGAATATAAACGCATATAGTACTACCATGGGTATACTTCTCTTTTACTCGGGCTGCTCCTTATTATTATCCTTTTCCTCTACAACGCCTTTCCAAGCCTATATGAACCTTAATAAGGAAATTTTAGGGACTTTGTTCACTCTATGATTATCAATGATGCATGTGCCTATGTACAAAAACTACGGAGTGCGAGTGGAGCTACGTAGCCCAGCTAGATAGCACTATCCCTATTCCTCTACTCTACACTAACAAATTCTTTTTCTCAAGAAAAAAAGGGAAATTAGCTCAATCGGCAGTTGTCGACACATGTTTACCGGGGTTGAACGGGATTATTCGGTGAACAACATTTTCAGACACTCTCTTGCCCTGTCTCCGCTCTTCCATGCAATTTCCATTACCATCCATGGCATGGCACACTTTTTGCAATCTGGTATAATATGTACTACAATAATATGTTGTACGTGGGTATGTCCGTACACCATATATTTTGGTACGTGTGGTATGGGCACGACAGATGAAAAAGGAATATTGCATAGGAAGACGACGACCACGACGATGATGATGATGATGTATAAGACATATGAAGATGGTACCATTTTCCCCGTTTTTATAGGAGCCTTCCCTTCCCTTCGTCGTGCTGCCATTTACATTAAAATGATGAAAAATCATGGGAAAAAGTTTTCCGCAAGTATTCGAGAAATGTGTTGGTGCTGTGTCATGATGATCATTAGGGTGTTTGTAATAATCCACATGTATTCAAAGGATTTTTGGGGTGTTATCTCTCAAAAAATCGGATCAGATCACACATGGAGTACGGGTTTCGTGGCAGACGGAGTCTCGCTGTGTATAAAAATGGTAAAGCTTCGCCCCGCTTCCGTTCCACGGGGAAAATGTCCGTAATGAATTGGTATGCATACCCCAATTAATTTTCATGTACGTATAAAATTGGTTGGTGCTCATCTATAAAATTCTTGAGTTTTGGCTTCTCTCTTGATTCAAAAGGGAATATGTATATATATATAAAAGGTTTTCATGTTTTTCTTTGCCTTCTCTCTGCCTTGCCTTCCGAGCTTTTTGTTCATGATGTGCTGGTGAAGGGAAACGGAGAAAGGAGCTGAGCAAGCAAAAGCGATCGAAATATATTGTACAACAGGAGCAAAATTTTTCGGGTATATATCCCGTTCCGTAGATACATTCATAATGAATGTGTGTGTGTGTCTAGCAAAGGGAGCAAGTAGGCGCACAAGACTCTCTCGGAAATGTGTATGTATCCAACTTATATTTTATTTTCTGGGTGTGTACATATAATGCAGATACTTCATGACCATGTTATACGCCCGTTTCTTCACCGTGTATCTCCTCTCCGTCTCCTCCATCCTCCTCTTAAACCATATTACAGCAAGCAAAGCGAGACTTTCCCGTTGTGTGTTTATAGGCTTTCCGTACTTTGTGGTACATAGCCCAGAAAAGCTTCACTATTTTGTCGGAGAGAGCATGCATTCAAAGTGGAATACAATACGGGAGAACCACCTCAAAAAATTGTATTGCATCATACCCTCACACACACACACAGAAAGAGAGAGAGACACACACACAGTGTACAGTAAACGAACATTCTTTCGGTATTTTAGAGGACCACAGTGAAAATATATTGTACGGGCACTGCTAGCACTACTACTACCACAGCACTACTTTTTCCAACTAGCTCTCCTCCGATATGCAATATTCCTGTTTCCGCACCATACCAGCTAGAAAGGAGAAAACTGATATTTTTTGCTAGTATATATTATTATAATCATGTACTGCTGGTGCAAAACTACAGTGTATAATACTTTGTACGAAAAGATGTATTATAAAATGTAGTATTCGGAAATAATATTTATCTACCACCACCAACACCACACCATCATCATCATCATCAACAACACTCACAGTGATCGTCAACAGACAGAGTAGTAACTTGTGCAAGGGAAAGAAGTGCAGTGGCATAGTGGCCAACGAGTAGGATAATATAGAAAAACTCGTCATACAGAAAAAAAATACTCTCCGAGAGTGATTTTTTTGTGTATCCACGAAAAAATAGGAATACACAAGTGGAGGAGCACTGCTTTCACGTAAATTAGCAGCATCAAGACCTAAAAAGATAATAAATAATAATACCCATCGTTCATCATTCATTCATTCATTCATTCTGTGGCTAGGCTATTTCTCTCCCAAGCCAAGTATTCTCCCAGATTATATAGCTGTGTCTGTTTTCCAACCATTTATTGTAAAAACGAATTCAAATCCTGCCCATGAACTCTGACTACTACTACTCCAGTGTTGTAGTTTACGTGCGGAATCTTGTTGTTTTGAAGAAGAAAAAAAAATTATTGGCACTTTGCCTTTAGGCCACCCACCTTGTGGACAGGACGAAGCAATTATATTGACACGATTGCACGATCGTCATCATCCTCCTCCTCCTCCTCCTCAAAATAAAAAAATATATATAATCGTTGTGGATTCTCCAAAAAAATACTATTAGAATAAACTAGTGGGAGACTACAAGTTTTCCCGAAATTATTCAGAAATTGGAGCAGGCATACTCGAATACTTGGGAGAAAGCATCTAAGAAAAGTGAAAGCACACCTGCAACCCTAAAAAAACATTTATTTCTCTCTCGCTCACTCCTCAACCTGCCACTCGAGTTTCCTCTTGTGTCTCTCTCCTTGTCCACTTCATCAAAGCTTATTCAGACACATATGGACAGAATTATAGCTCCCAGAGAAAAAGCCAAACAATTTATTTGTATCTATCTCTGTCTTTTTATGCAAAAACAGTGAGCTCTGGGAAGGGAAGAGGAGCAAAAAAAATCAATAATATTCCTGGAACACTCTCAATCCCCTTTTCGCCCATCTCATCAATCAAGGACTCCCATTTAATTAAATATTTTCGTGTGCGATACCAATCCCATTGCGTAAGCCCCACAAAAGCCGGTGCATACCACAATTGGAATTTTTATTTTCATAGCTAAAACTCCCAATCATCAAATCAAGCACAGCCACAAAAATATACAAAGACTGTGTGTGTGTACGTATACAACTTCTTGCAGTGTAGTAGTTTGGTGTAAATGCAGATGCAAAAGGGAAACAGCAACACTTGATATTTCTCTCTCTCAGAACAGGAACGAGTTTTTTTTCTCCTCTCCTTCATCGTATATCGCACACACACACAGCATATGTGTGGTGTGGAGTGGATTTTGAGTAGATAGTGATACATACATCCAAAAGATTTGCTCCCATATGAACTTCTCATCACATCACACATACTGAGAGTGAGTGAGCGTAGTGGTGGTGTGTAGAATACAATATTAGATGATCCTCAAAAAATCTCCATCCAATCCATATGCATAGTAATTACTTGTTTCAACTCTGTAAACCAGCTGCAGCTGGACTGTTGTAAGTGAGCTGAAATAAAAACACTCGAATCCAAAATATTATAGTTAGGATACTCACCATCATCACCACCACCACCACTAAAATATCCCAAGACAATTTAATATCATTGATAAAATATTCAATACTTTGGCGTATCCTTCTGGTGTTACGTGACTCTTCGACTATACAAGTTGTACAATTTGAGAACTTTGATATATCGGCAAAAGTTCGCTTGCCACTACATCAGCAGCCCATCATCATCATTCAATAATAAAAAGGGGTAATAATAATAATACATGGTAATAATAAAAATTAGTGTGAGAGTGTTGTGTACAAAGGAAATGTAACAGTGGTGCATGCTGTTAAATGCCGCAGTAAATATATATAGATATCTATATGGGGGACTCGACTCCTGAGTGAGTCCTTCTCAGTTTGACCACTTGTCCTTGCTTGCTTTTGTGATATTGTGATATGCAATGCAATCATCACCACCACCACCACACCAGTGACATCGTCACAAGATCCGCATGATATGACGTACAATTAAAAAACTGAATAACTGACTGAGAGCTGAAGAACAATAATAAAAATAATCTCTCAAAGCCATTACTATGTGACTACTACTGCCGTATGCACAACCGTATCGAAGTAGAATTTTGAGAACCCGTAAATCATTATTATATTATATGATTATATTATACTGTGATTCTGTATCAAGAACAATATCCCACCGTTTATGGTAGTGGGCATTGCAATTTTCAACCTTTATGCAAAATATGTGGCACTGAAGGATACGCGAGCGAAGAACGGAACGACGATTTATGCTGCAGCAGCCATTATAATCTACTAATGGAGTTTTGCCATGGCCCTTGCAAGATACGAAAGTGTAATGTAGCTCATCGGAAAGTGTTTTAGTTTTTCGTGTACATAATTAATAACTTGGTGCTGCTTTGCCGTGTGGTGAATGTACGTGGTGGAGGAGGTGTGCGATTTGCGACATAGTGACGAGTGGTTTTAGAGTTTTTCTTTGGAGGACGGCGTTACGTATTCATACATGCAAACACTGTGATTGTGACCACAACGGACAGCTAGTATTTGAGTTGGAATGTTTTAGTATATACTACATATATTATATCAGTGTTCTCCATCTGTTATTGAGAAAACTTTGGGTTCCAAGTTCCAATCCCAATTTAGAATGTGTCAACTTGACTACTAGTCCGAGAAACATAGCGTCACACACCATCCCCACTACATGCACTCTATAGGGAGTGACGTGACGTTCCAAGCAGGAAAATCAATGAAGGCTCAGGTAGTCTAATAAAACAAGACTATAATATATATGTATATCTTTTCCTGTGGAAACGTCCTATTCTAGTCTGGAATCAACCGAGTGTAATTAGTTTATTAATCGGAGGAACGTGGGATCTCCTATAACCTCCCGCTCCCCGTAATTCGTAGGAAAAATCATCCTAATTTTATATTCGAATAGCAGGAAATTTAGTAATCGCGGTGCTTCAAAATGGCGATGAACGCAACGACTCGTTTTAGTGACAATTATGAGCTCAAGGAGGAGCTGGGAAAGTAAGTCCGCAGTAAATATTTTCCCGGTAGAGTATAGTCTGGACCAACATTTCTTTTTGTAATTTGTCATTTTTCGTGCATTTTAGGGGCGCGTTTAGTATTGTCCGTCGATGTGTGCAAAAATCTACAGGACTGGAGTTTGCTGCCAAAATTATAAACACCAAGAAGCTATCAACAAGAGGTAAGAAGGAGTAGTAGTGTACTTAGAAAACGTACGTCAACTTTGCATGATATAATACGCATGCTGCATACAATATTAATATGCATACGGATTTGGTTTATTATGTAAGCATAAATCAAATTCAATTAGTTATGCTTACACCTATTAATATATAGCAGCAGCACACCGGAGGAAGTCTGCTAAGCCTTTTATGAGCTTACTTAGTTATACATGTGCATAATAATAATTACGGCGTTTCCTCATCAGCACCCTTTTTTCCTTTCCAGACTTCCAGAAACTGGAGCGAGAGGCTAGGATATGTCGGAAACTACAGCATCCTAACATAGGTAAGAATGAAAAAAGACCACCTGTCTCTTTCCTTGTGTGTACATGTTATACACATAAATTATATGTATACACATGGGGAATGAACACACACACACACACACACATGAAAAACAACACGCATATTATTATTATGCTTACTCATGATATACATAAATAGTTTTCCCTTGAGCCACATAATATTTCTCGGAATGTAATTGGACTACTACTAGCTATCATATCAGACAATACTTTTATGCTCATTTTCATTTCTTATTTCACCTGAGAAAGTTATTTTTTGAGAATTGAGTCCACATGAGTGTGTGGGATCTTGGCCTAAATATTTTTTTTACCGTTTTTGGAAGAAATGTGCTCATTCCACTTTTTTGCATTGATCACGAGATATTATGTCTGTGTAAAGGGATATATTTATATCAAAGAAAATTATTGATTCGGTGATGTCATATAATATATATATATATATATAGCTTGGTGGTGAACTCATTGGATTATTGGGAAACAGCTGGAAAGTTTTTTTTAGGAAAGGGGAACTTTTCCCCCTTTTTAGGAGACGTCATCATAATCATCACAATCACGCTGGAATAATTTGATGCTATGCTCCTGATTAGACAAGGATAATGTAGTCGTAGTGAATATAAATGACATTTGAATGAAGTCTTCATCCAAACTGACAATATTCTTAATACCATATTATTGTTTGCATACCTACATAGTACACAATACACATTATCCACCCTGAGAGGATTTTATACTTTCGTTTTCCCTTTCCAAAAAAAGGAAAAAGGTGTGTGTGTATCTTTCCCAGAGGAGCAGAATTGAGGAGAAACAGTAGTGGTAGTAGTATGAATTGTAATTATGCGCATAGACAATGAGATGGATTGGCACACACAGCACACAGTTTGTCGTGTTTCCCTCTGCGTGGACAATGGATATTTTCCTTTTTGATGGCGATTTATAATGATAGATGTTGTATTATTCGTCAGCCATGTCCAGTGCGGTATGTACCATGTCTAGGGTGATTGTGTGTCATGATGATGTTGATATGTCGGGTAATGTGCCAAAAGCATAGTGGCTCCTTTCTCAATGTAGTTCACTGCCTTTTCCTTTCTCTCTCCCCTAAAGAGAGAGAGAGAGAGAGAGAAAGAGAAATGAGGAATTCTAGGAGAGAGAGAGCGAGCAAGAGCGCCGTTACAACAGGATTTCACATTTTCCTGTTATTGGGGTTGACGGCGGTTGATGGACTCTGTGCTGCTATTACCTTGATGGAAATAATGCATGGGTTGGGTGTATCTATTTCGGGGGACATAAGCTATAAAGCAAGCAGAGAGGTATAATGTTGCATACACATGGAACCCATGCACCTTTTGTACTTTCGCAAAATCATAATCATAATATAATGGGAATTGCCCATCGTGGCTCGTGACACAACCTGCTTAATGCAATGCAGGAGAAACGTAATGAGTACTGACACGAGAATAATCGCGTCCCTAATTCATCCCGACACAATTATGAATCACAATATAACCTATGCCAATGTGATGATTATATTAAAAGTTTTTGTGTTTGTGTCATGTCGTTTTCATCATTTTTATGACCAACCTGTTGTGTAATTGCAGTTCGTCTTCATGACAGTATCCAAGAAGAGAGTTTTCATTACCTCGTTTTCGACTTGTAAGCTATGCTACTTTAAAAATAAAGTTTTGGAGGGGGGCTGTAGGAGGGTGTATATTTTGTGAAATGATAACAATGACACACACACACACGTCTTTGCTCTTGTTTTTTTTGCAGAGTGACCGGTGGAGAGTTGTTTGAAGATATAGTAGCTCGTGAGTTTTATAGTGAGGCAGATGCTAGTCACTGTATTCAACAGATTCTTGAAAGTGTCAATCATTGTCACACGAATGGAGTTGTTCATCGAGATTTAAAGGTAGGGAAATTAGCTACGGATGGAAATAAAAAAAGTGCTTTGGAGTGTGCTTGGTGGAATAATGGTGCTACACTACCACCACCACCAACCACCACCACACACTTCACGCGCATTGTTTATTTGTCGTGACAAATGGATTGTGTGAATAGAGCGTGAATGATAAATGCCTCTGGTTTGTTTTCCTTACAATTTTTTACTGCCTCTTTGGGACAAAAATGACACCATTCAGCCTGAGAATTTATTGCTGGCAAGTAAGCAGAAAGGGGCAGCAGTGAAATTAGCAGATTTTGGATTGGCGATAGAAGTTCAAGGGGAGCAACAAGCTTGGTTCGGGTTTGCTGGGACGCCTGGTTATTTGAGTCCTGAAGTGCTCAAGAAGGAGCCCTATGGAAAGCCTGTTGATATTTGGGCTTGTGGTGAGTTGAGTAGTTCCCTCCTCCCAAACGGAATATTTGTTTACAGTTTTGACACCAGTCTCCGGGGGATAATGCGTCAAATACAATTTCCCACTTTTTTTTTCTTCCATTATTATTGTAGGTGTGATTTTGTATATTCTGTTGGTGGGTTATCCTCCATTTTGGGATGAGGACCAACACCGACTATACGCTCAGATCAAGGCAGGTGCTTACGACTATCCAAGTCCGGAATGGGATACGGTTACAGCAGAGGCAAAAAATCTCATTAACCTCATGCTCACTGTTAATCCCAACAAGAGAATCACAGCTGCCGAGGCTCTTAAGCACCCCTGGATTTGCGTAAGTGTCATCTCCGCACCCGCATTATATACCTCATCCTTAATAGTAATACTTATCCTGGATTTCGGGTCGAGACTTTTTAATATCTACAAAAATTCTTGATGATTTTTTTTACAGCAACGAGAACGTGTGGCCAGCCTTGTGCACAGACAAGAGACTGTTGACTGTCTCAAGAAATTCAACGCTAGACGTAAACTTAAGGGAGCCATTCTCACGACGATGCTAGCCACGAGAAATTTTTCCTGTAAAAGTTCGCTCCTCTCACTAACATCTTTTCTTACTTCCGTAGACTCATATGCACCTTCTCTCTATTCAACCATGTATTCAATTGTATGAATTGTGCACGACAAAAAAAAAACGCGAGAGAGAAAAGGCGACCGTATTGTTGTCCACTTTCTTACAATTTTTTTTTCTGTTCTCTTCTTTCTCCCTTTATAGCTCGCAGCATAGTGAACAAGAAAGGTGAAACAGGTGGGACAGGCTCGCTCACCTCGGCATCCGGTTCTCAAGTCAAGGAGTCCA
>JAANSN010001212.1:0-36890 GCA_036850665.1 Dicranocentrus wangi | reverse complement strand
GGATTTTACTGTGCGAGAAGGAAGGGAGATGCTCTTTCAAATCCCCTAATATCCCCTAATAACTTCAGCTAGTTAATATTACTTCAAAATCACTCACAAGGAGTTAATTTCTGTTTAGCAAAGTCTACTGACCCGTTGACCTTGGCAGGCTCCGTTATATTTTTTCTCGCGGGTGGAGGTGGACTGCGTGACAAATGTTGGTGTAGGCCTATACCTATGTACATTTTCGTAGCAAACCGTAAATAGATTCGTGTTACATGTTACGAATATCACAAAATAAATTATTTTAATTCCACAATTTTTGATAACTAGAATTGACAATTGTCGAAGGATGTAGACATAATAATAATACCTATAAACATCCACTTATGCTTAGGTACCCCTGTAATATATTCCATTATAATTAACTTTTCATAAGGCAAAACTGGCTTAAACAGAAATATGCGAAAAACGAGAATTTACCTGTCTCTTGTACTCATAAACGAGGAATTTTTTATTCTCATATTGTGTAACATTTATTCGGCCATTTTCCAATATAATATTAACGAGATATGCGAGGCATATTTGCTTGATGTTCAGTAAATACCATTCATGTCATAATATCAACACCAGTACAAAACAGAAGTATTGAGGACTTCGATGTCTGGTTTTTTTATTGCGTAGCAGTAGCAGTACCTTGTGTATTGTGTATAGGTTTTTAGGTAGGTATATTTGCATTTGCATCCAATAGGACGTTAAGGCATTAAATGTTTCGATTAACCAATCAAATAGTCATAACCAACTAGATGTTTACGATTTACGACTCGAGAGATATGATGTATCTAGATTAAATGAGTTTTAATCATCATCAGGGGCACACTCCGCAGTGAAATGTGGATGCGTGCCTGATAAAAACCCTTCATACACTTGGAATGGATGGATGCGCTTTTATTACCTCATGTCGCTCAGGTCTCAATCAATCCCACAATCCTGTATTATTTAAAATACTAAGCATTGTCTTACTTTTCAGTTTATCAGAGCGAAATTGTCACATCGGACTTGCTAAAACATCACCGTGGGGGTTGGACAGAATGGCATCCGGCATATATGTAAATGGCAAATTAAGTACTCATTTTGGAAGTTATCTTGCATTTTGCATAATTACACAGTAGCTACCGAATATATACGACAAAGCTATCGAATGGACGTTTTAGTTTCAACGGCAAATAAAATTAAAGAACACATCATCACCTCAATACAAACACACCGACAGGTCGAGAACTATATAAATTGTGAGGAAGTCGTAAACCAAGCTCGTATAGCGTTTACCTCGGAAAACAGTGTAGTAGTGGCTACTACAACCGCTAACTCAAGTATTTAGGCTATTCACCTGAGCCTGAAAAGTACAGCTAGAGCGAACTGTCTGTGAAATAGGAAGTATCAAACAAAATTCAAACGTGCAAAAATGCTTTCAAAAAGGGCAACGACAGGCTTATATCGGATGCTAAAAGCTGGCCGCATCCTTCGTTTCCACCCGTACCACTGGGACATCAAGACCAAGGAGTTAACGCCAGCCTCCAAACTGAATATGTTTATTTTTAATTTTAACAAAAACGTTTTATATTCTTACACATTGTTTTCATCAGTTCGACTTATTCAAGCCATGGCCCGAGGAGGATACTTTCCTCTGCAACAAAAGGTATTGTCCATTCTTTGGGTGTGTGCGTGGTGGATCACCGCGATTGGATTCTACCAACTTCAATTTTTTCCTGGGGAAATAATGCACTTTGCGAATGGAGTGATCAAATACATTCAGTCGTCTAATGCGGGTATGCAATGGCACTAAAAATAATTCCGATTTTCAATAAATGCTAAATATTTATATGGTATATTATATTATCCAATTTGAAAATTATTATACATACAGCGCTAAAGGAGACTAAATCACTAGAAGAAAGGAAAATCAAAAATCGGGAAAGGAAGGTTTTGTCGTGGCATATGTACATTGGAATGTTCTTATTATCTTCAAATCCATGGGTCCACGGCTTGATCATATCTCAGTCACCTTGCTCGCCCCACTTTGTGAGCTCGATGTGGTTCGAATGCAAAACGGCAGACGAAAATATTGTCACTCTACTGGAAAAGGCTCCGTTCCTCTTGTTCGAATTGTATACAATCACCATGTTTCTATACGTTTGTTGGTTCGTCTGGACTTTCGTTTTGATGGGGCTAGCATGGGTCGTTGCAGAACTTCGGCGAATGGCGTATGTAATATCAATTTCTCTATTAATTTATCGGTTTCTGTTAAAACTAATTTTAAATGTGGCCATACACGCCAGACGGGAAATGTATGACCGATCTGATGGAGTTGCCGGGGTTCTCGTGCAGTTCCGAAAATTGGAATTGATTATCCTTCATCTTAACGTCAGCTTTCGTGGCTACTTGATGACCTTCTCCTCCATTCTCCTATTCATCGTTTCCATGCTCCTATTTGGAACCATTCGATTGTGGCATGTGGATCCGCAATCGAACGTGATGTATCCATTGTGCGCGATGAGATGCGGATTTGAAGCTATAACACCTCTGGCCATGGCAGGTAATGCTTGTAAGGCTAGCAATGATGTTTTGGCAAAATGGAGGAAAACTAGAAACGAGATCATACGGAAGGAGGGTGGCCGTAAAGGAAAACTGATGGACAGGATTCAGCGGTCATGCAAACGAATTAAATGCACAGCTGGCTCCTTGTATACTTTCGAGCATTCAATTGTGCTTTGTAGCATTAACAATTGCATTCAACTCACTTTGAATTTGCTGGTTACGTTCGGGAAGAAGTAGATGAGTTACATGCATAGTCGCTTTTGTTTCCGCTTCACATTACGCCTTATCATAAGCAATAATAAATGAATGAACTTGCAATACATGAATAATGTGCTTATTACGAGGTTGGATAAAACTGATATTTTAAGTGTTAGCATGGGAGGAAAGATTGTGCTAGCTTTGATATGATACATTCCTTTATTGCTAGTAGCGCTTGTAAAATTCTAATAACGGTGTAGGTGTAACATGTTACGTAGTTTTAAGACAAAATTAAAAATTCAAGAAGCATTTTTATACAAAATTTTATGACTCCTATCCAATCCAACCCATTCATCCAAGATTGCATACATATTTTATACATACCGATAGGCTTCAGTGCATGCGATTAGCCTGCTGGACTGGAGTCGCGGTGAATAGTATTCTCGTAGCCCGTGAATTGGACGTAGGTTTCAGCAAAAATGCCAGAGCAAGGAAATCAAAAGCCAAATCAACTCGTCATGCTGAATTTTGCATAAAATGAAATATCTTTTTATATTCAATATTAAGTAGGGAGTAACCCATTACATTTAATCATTTGAGGTTGTAAAGAAAAGTTTATAAAATTTTTGTATATTGCTTTCAATTTCAACAATTTAAAAATATTAAATGTAATTTATGTACAAGTTGTAATACTGGTTCGATACAAAATGATGCTTGCTTGATTAATGGTTCATCATCCATTAATGCTGCTGACTCGTGGTACACTCTAAACGTCAGTTATTGCATTCAAAACTAAAACTAATCTGTCATAACTTTCAACTCACCAATTCACTCATTTACAATTTATAAGAACGTCAACGGAATTAGGACAATCCAGCATTGTCATTTCGGCATTTAAGTATAATATTAGTATTAATTTATGGAGAGACTGAGTTAGACTAACAAAATTCGACAATCGGTATGTTTCCTTTAAAAATGTACTTCAATGTACTATTAATAGATTGAGTCTTGCCTGACTTTGAAAAACTGTGATAATGATGGGATATGTACGCATCAGCATCAGCTTTATGCCAATGCAGATCTGTACATATCACAAATTATTTTCTCGATTGGGATTTGTCCAATGGTTCGACGGAAAAATAAATTTTCAATAGTCACAGAGCTCACACTCTTCAGCAACGGGAGTAGCAACAACAATCTCCCAAATCTTAAAGGCTGTCCGGGATATGCCATGTTGATGTACTTATTCAATGTAAGTTGAGCCTGGTCCTGAAGTCCCTCGATTGTCTTAACCTCTTTCAAATTCTTCTTCAACATGTCCCCCGAATTGGACGACTTGAACAGAATGATAGCCCTCAAACAAGCAAACTCTGTTTGATCCACATTCAACTCCCGAAACTTTTCTATTGTCTCTTGCAATGCCTTAATTTCCTGCAAAACCTCCTCTTGTTTTCTCACCTTGTCCTCCCCTGATTTACAATCGTTCCCAGAACTCTCGTAGTAATTGCTCAACAGCTTTGGTCCCATTTCTAGAGGGAGATTAAACTGTGCAGCTCCCAAAACAAAAAATTCTCTCCAACTTTCTTCAAGCAACAAAAGCTGATCTCGGATGGGTAAAGAGACAAAGGCGGGCACGGTTTTCGTCCACTTCACATTCATGAAGAGGAGACGGGCTGCAGTTTCACAGAGTGTTTCAGTGCCAAACATCATCAGAGGGAAAGTCAACGGGTTAATAGTTCCAAATGAGGTTGGGTTAAAATTTAAGGATTGCTGAAAGTTGGCTGCGGCGGCTGCCGCCGTGGCATTGTTTTGATCAAGTCCACTGGAGTTATTTCGAGCTTGTTGATGTAGCTGGAGCATCTCGGGCCAACCGTACTGTCATAATTAGAGAAAATTAGCAAATAAATAAATTTGTTTTGAGGCGATCAAGCGGTATATGTACGTGAAACGAAACACAAAAGCAATAAAAGCCTACCTTCAAAGATGGCATCCCAAAAAGGGGTAGTCCCAAATGTGGTCGCAACAAAGCAAGCTTCTCGAAAGAAGTCGATGGATCCCCGAATCCATTACTATTTCTTTGTGCAAACAAACCAATGTTGTCCATTGGAGAGCCGACCAGGCCACCATTATTTCGTGCATTATGCATCACAAGATCCAAAGCTGGGAGCATTGGAATCCCTCCAGGTCCTAAGGCAAACTCTCGATGAGTCCCGTTCCCATTAACTAAGCTCCCATTCTCATTTCCAATATCATTTGTGGATGTCGGCGAGTTTCTAGAATTTCTCGGGGAATTTGTTATATCCTTGCTGTGAGTACTGCCACCACTAGGACTGCCCAGTGAAGTTGTGGATCCAACAGGTGATATGTTTCCTGTTGGAATCGGAGAAGAGTTATGAGGATGTGAAGGTGAGGACACGGGGCTACTTGTGATCACTGGGAAGGTTGCACTAGGATGATGAAGTGGTGGTGGAGGATGAAGATGATGTGGAAGTGGGTGAAGAGGGTGCATACTGGTGCGAAGGAAGTCAGCTGCAATCAAATTTGTCACCGGATGACCCACCGCCGAGGCAGAAGTGGAAATGAGATTGCTTATCGAATACGGTGAGATGGCGGCCGTGCCAGTAGTGTTTGCTGATGACGAGGAGGAAATCGGGCTTGAGCTGCTGGATGCTTCTACAAATGTGCTCTTATTGTCCCCATTACATCCTGAGGGAGATGAGCTGATGCTTGTGGGTGGGGCAAGTGGGGCAAGTCCTTCTTTGAAGTAGAGGGACATTTGACGACGGAGTGTGGAGTTGCGTGGTCCCCGCTCATGTTGCACGGCTATGTATCAGAGTAAATATTAATTAGTATACCACTTTCCGTGTTCTATGATGCTTTATGCAAAAGCTTGACAAAATTATTTGAAAAATGCTCCTTGGCTTACCATCCTTATTCATGCCAACACTTAAACATTTTTTCAGTCTGCAAGCGCGGCATTGATTCCTATGGGTTTTGTCCACTGGGCAGGTGTTTTTAGCTCGACAGGCATACTGACGGTTTCTTCTGATTGATCTCTGCAAAACAAAGCCATAAAAATATTATAAGACATCAGATTAGATAGTGGATATAGTAGACCCAAGTCACTATCTTTCGTCCATGTAGGTAAAGTCATGGAGGATTTGTATCAACTTTTTGTTGTTTTTTTCTGCCTCAACTCATTTAACCTGACTCTTGACTCTTTGTCGGCTCATTTACTTATTTTTAAGTTTTCCTTGGAACTGAGAGATGGAAATTGGATATTTGGGTTTGCATTGCATAAGATATTTTGTGAATGAAAGTTTGCCTTCATTTCATATTTAGCATTTATCTCCAGTACAAAATTGAGGTTTAAGTGCAGTATATGAGCTTGCATTGCATACACGTAAACCTTCATTATCAATGAATCCTTGAAAACAGGCTAGCAAGATTTGTGGAGAGATAAAAGAAAGAAAAACTAAAAGGGACCAACGAAAATTTGTGAATGCATCAGGTAAAACTTACTTTGAAGAAGCCGGCACATCCATCACAAGCAAAGATTCCGTAATGTTTTCCGGAAGAATGGTCTTGACAAACCTTGCACGGAATGTCATACAAAATTCGACCTGAAACAAAGAAAAAAGTAAGTTTTATAAATTTTCCGTAGGATTTTTACCGTTGTTTTTATAATAGGTATATGCTGTACGAAACGAGAGAGAGTTTCGAGAGATATTTGACAAAATGGGTCAATCTGAGAATAAATGGCTAGTTTTTAGTAATTTATTCAGATCAAGGTATCGGATCGGATCGAATTACATAAGGGGCACATTTCCTGAGATAATGTTTTATACTCTGATTTCCTCCAACATATTCATGCGGGTGGATGAAACACAAACACGGAAGCATAGGCACTCGGTTGCCCACACGCTATGTGAAAATCTCTTAATCAGACACGCGTCCAAAGCCCGACAAATTCTTTCTTTTTTTAAAAAAATATTGTCAAAATATTGTCAAATCTTTGCCAATCATGAGTGTAACAATATTGGCACTGATTTGGATTTGAGAAATCATAGGTAGTTTGTTTGTTTGTAAATCATGTTTATTGTGCATCCTATACCGGACAATAGGAACCCAAACTGTGCAACAAAAGTGTAATTTAGCCATTATACCATTAAGCATCACCTTTTCCCCTTGTTGCTGTTGATGATACCAAGTATAATCTACCACTTCCGGTTTCTTCCTTAGCCTTTGTGTTTTGCGTTACCCCAAAATTGCCTTAATTATCAGCAGCCCTACCGAAACACTCCATGTGTCCCCTGCTCTCTCACTCACCCCAATAAAGTTCCCACTGCCTTGGGTATATGATTTTCAGGTGTGCTTGAGATTTGCCTTTCCCCTAAGCCGGCGCAGCACGAAGCGTAATGGAAACCTTTCATCATGAAATATTCAAAAGCGACTGGGCAAGAGCAAAAAGGCAGGTAGATTGTTAACTATAGGTATAAATTTCCCCCTTATTACACAAAAGAGGCAAGGATGATACCCGGGTATCTTCATGTCAAGTTTAGAAAAAACCAAACATAAATAAATTATTAGGCTCATCATTCCCCTCCCTCGTGGATCCCACGCATTGCAATGCATGCGTAAAAATTGGTTCTCATCTTTGTGCATCATCAATTTACCCTTCGTGATAAAATTGCGTATCATACCCTCTCATCAATTTCACCTTTCATATATTGGACATGCCAATCGCCAACTAAACCCAGCTCTTCCATCCCTTCGGTTTCCCCTAGCCCGAATCTATTTCCTAGTTAATCATCTGGTGTAACCTGAAAAATGAATTATTTCACCTGGCACAGGTAATAAACATATATCCAACTGGGTTCCGCTTTCTGGCTTAGATTCATTGTTTATTTATGTTGAACTTTTTGAGCGGAAGTGTACTGGATAAATCAATAATTCATGATTTTTCGAGTTTTTATGTACAGCAGCAGGATATTAACATCCAGGTGTAATGAATACAGGAAGTTATGAACTTGCCACAGTGACATATAGTTCAAGTGGTACTATAAAATTAACCCCGAAAATCGAAAATTGAAATATCCTAGAATTGGAATATATGAAAATCGCACCTAATTCATAATGTCTCTCACTTATTCTAAGTTTTTATAAATATTCCGTTAAATGTATGCATATTATGAAACAATACAGACGGTTTAGCTGGAAAAAATTACTTACTTGAGCTCTGTGGCTGATTCATCTTTCCAAGCTCCACTCCAAGACGTAAGTCCATTATCATTTCTTAGTTTGTATCTTTAGAGTAAACTTGCTTAAAATCAATTTCTCACATGAGTATCCAATTTTTTACATAGGATTTCCCGAAATTTGTCCAAACGCTTTGTCAATTAACTTTCTCAGATAAGGCACAACGGTGTACACGTAACTATTCACACGCTAATTTCTTCAGTTTACCCTTTCTGATCTTTATTTAAAATCCAAACTTTATTCCAGAAATCCAACAGGAGAATGTCTCAGCCGTGAATACACTTGTAATTATCAACAACTTTTTCAGTTCCAATCACTTTGGTGGAAAACAGAGAACACAGGATAATATGTCACCCGCACTGGGGCTCAGTCAATGAAAGACTAAGTAAATTTTTAATCCTGCATTTGATTTTTGACAAACGGTTGCCCGATAAAGATAATACTTGTTCTGGGGTCGGGACCCTTCTAATCACTTTCTTCAGTCAAGAGCTCACCACCGTTTACGCATGCAATATATATAGGAAGGGATTATCAGTAGCGTGAGCAGTAGCCACGAAAAATTTTACGAGTTCATTAACGAGGCACTTTGCTTATCCAGCAGTGTTAATATGGTTAGTCCCTGTGTGCATATGATAATATGGACGGAAAAGAGGGGTGCGTTTACTAAGGGATGACCTGGAAGTAATAAGGGTGCTCTTTTATACGCATTACTACTCCATACATACACACATTTCAAATAACCTCTGAATTGATGTGCAATATGAGCACATATATTTATGGCTGCATGCTGCATGAGGTGTACATGCAGAAAGCAAAACTTGGGCATTTTGTATTTCCACCTATGATAGATTAGATTACACCCATTATGATATAGTTTATCATCACACGACATGACAAAATGCTCACTTTCCTCGACCCAAGTTCATGCATTTCGCAGCCAAACATGAAGATATAGATATATACTGATACTCACATCACATCATCATGCATAAGGTTCTCCTAAGGTTTAGCCTTTTTTCAGACGCACAAGGGATTGGTCGACAGCTGGTAAGAATCAAGTCCTCCGAGGATCAAAATCCTATCCCTAACTTTGTTGTCAAGTCCCTGCCTCCTAAATCCCATTTCTCTCTTTATTGAATGAATGAATGAATAGAATATGGGAAAAGCTGAGGACTCGCTTTATACGAATTTGGTGTTAAGAATAGAAAAAGTGATCCCTTGCGAGATGTCATTTTTGCTACGCTTAGGAAAAGTATAAAATATTTAGCAGGAGACAAAACTTTGGAGCGTAATGGAACCGCGGTATGCTTTTATTCAAATAAAAATCAGGCTTTGATTTGCGTCTATTTCTATTTTGCTGTATAATTAACTTTGCTCTGCTTTGCCATTTGGTGTAATTATATAAAAAAAAATTAGTTCATGTGATCTAAAGCATAAACGTAGATAAGACAAATATTAAATATATATGGAATATACAATTCACCTTTATTAGCTCGCTGCGAATGTATGTTAGGTACCTACAGATGGAGCGGATGACGGGTGTTCTACTGGTTTAGGAGTGTCAGTTTGGTGCTGATTGAGGTTATTCTGTCAGATTAGTTGGTGTTTGTTTGGTTGGATGATAAGCTCGATTCATTAAGATTGGGGCAGCGAGCTACGTTATTCCAGCTTGGTGGACTTGTTAATTATTAATTAATGGAAATATTAAAGTTCCCATACACCTAACCTAAATCACTGCTATAATGAGCGAGGGTCACATCCACACACCCATAGACATACATGGAAAATCTACCTACTCCCGTACTCCTAATTTAAACAGGATTTGGGTTCTCATATGTCGCACGTCAGTCGGTAGCTGGCAAATGAAGTGTGAAATCATTCCTTAATCCGCATTGGCAAGAACATAAAGGAGCCTCTCTCCTCTTTGTTCCTTAGAATTAATGGGTATTCCACATACGGTGTGCTTCACCCAAAAGTCTAGCCCACTTCACAAATTACAACATAAAACTCACCTTCTCCAAAAACCTTCTTGATACCCTTTGGCTCATTCTCAAAAGCTCATTCCAACTCTTTACTTATAGCGAACAGTGTATAATACTACAACATAATATATGGATATGCATATTGTTTCGTATTTGCTCGTTTTCTTTCCGTTTCATGAACTGATCTTGTTGATTATTTTTCTACAAAAACTGACCGCATCTCCCCAAGCTCCTATTTACAAACTATAAGGACGATCTTTTTGCCTCACTGCATTTTTGCTTTACGTACTTAATTCGTGTCTCTTTCTCAATCCCTCGTCTCAATCTTAACTGACCCATTACCTTTCATTAACATACATTTTCTCAATGAGGATTTTGTCCATTGTGAAATTGAAAAACACCTTTGCTGTTGTCGCCACTCGCTCCGCATGTCTGTCTGGAATGGAATAATAATAATAATGCTCCAGTCTTTTTACGTTTTGCTAGCTTTCCGGCTTTGCAAAGCCAAACGTGTAGTGTAATGTGAGAGAGGCAAGAGTAAAAGCAAAAATTCAAATGCGGCTGACTACACAAACCAAAACCCAAATATCTTCAAACCTCGCCGAGGTTTAGTTTCCCAAAAGTAGCAAAATATATAATAATAATCCCTAGCCTCACCTCTCAAAGGAAATATGAAGGCTAAGAGGGATCCGCATCTTTGATCTTCATACTTCATTATTTTCTACAACAACGGTTATTAAGCATCACCGGTACAATATTATTCTTACAAATTGAGACAGTTTATATATTGTTACATTATACATTAGGTATGCATCAAGAGGCTCATCTACTTAAACAAGTACGACACAAAGTGCAATATCTGCCTTCGTTTTAAGCAGCTATATTGCCGTTGTTGATATTTGTGGTGATATTTCGAGTTGTAACGCTGTCACACACTTGTGTAGAAGGAGGAAAAAAGTTCAAATCTCTTTCCATCATCAGGAAAACTTTTTCTGTCAAATCTGTATCACCAATTTGAAAAGAGCGGAGTGTCGTGTCTCTTTTAGAAGCACTCATTTTACACTTGGAAATTATAAGTAGGCTGACGGTAGCGAAAGTGGTAATCGGCAACCCTTTCTAGACTTTTGTCAAATGAGTTTCGAAATGGGCTGGCTGTTTTCTTTGTAATACAACAGGCAAAGATATTTCTCATACGATAAAAGATATTTTTTCTTTATCATTTTTTGTTGCTGACAATTTGAGATGGAATTCCAAGGTCGAATCTGCGAGAACAGGAAAACCGGATGACGTGCAAGGCCATGGGATACTTTGTTTCGTCGGTTTCAAAAATTTCGAAATTTGATGCTGACCTGTTCCAAATTGCTAAGTATTTCGCTTTTACTTTTATCTCTATTGAGCATCTATTTTGAGAAATTGTTAAAAAGTATATCTTTTGCTTTCCTGCCCAAGATCAGAGATTTGTTTTGATGTGAAACTAGCTGTAATTTTACTACACAGGTTCATTTCATTTCATTACCTGTTTTTCGAAAGGGTTTCTGAATTTGAGTTGAAGTGAATATACTGAACAAACTTTTATTCATTCCATGAAATGCACATAGGGTACCTAAAATATATGGAAAATTAATAATACAACAATTTTCTAAAAGTGAGAAACTCAACGCGTCTTGGAAATCTTTTGATTAAAAGAATTTCATGATATGGGGAACTCAGCACTATATAATCTTTGAAACATCGTTTTCCACCTTTTTCCAGAACTCAAACAGAAAATCTCCTGTAATCAGAGATACACTTCCTTCTCGAATCAAGATATGGTTTTAAAAACAGGAAAAGCCAGGATAGACAAGGAATAAAAAGTGTTTACAATAGTGGACTTGTCATTATGAGAAAATTCTCATCCCCATTTTGATCTTACCCTTGCAGAAAGACCCTTTTCAATGCAGTGTTTATATATTTCCTCCTTGTAAAAATTGTAAAAGTCTCATTTTACACCTAACATTGTTTCGTATCACACCAGTAGTGCATGAAATGGGTGATATCCGAGAGCCCTTCTACCGCCCTCGCAATACAATCTAGATTAAAGATCCAAAGCTCTTCGATTGTAAACTGGAACATATAGTGCAACTTGTTTTTTGTAAAGTAAAAGACTTTATAGCAACGTTTCATAAAGAATGGCAAGTATAGTGAAGGTAAGAAGCAAGACTTTTTTGTGCCCTTTTGACTGCCATCTTTTCCTTTACTTTCATTCATCTAGTTCATCAAAAGGGATCCACCTTCTCCTTCCTGTGTGTGATGTTTTAAACAAAGCTCATGAAGCAGGCGATCGCGATCGTTCACGATTGGAACGCTAGAAGTGCTCCTACTACTCCACATCAATAAGCTAAATAATGGTGTACGCATTTTTATTATTCTCGTGAGAAATCTTTGGGGAGCTAAAACTTTTCTTGGAGGTTCAAGTATAACATTACTCCTGTAAAAGGGGGCATAATAACGTGACTATCATTCTAAACTATAAGATTGCCCCTTGCTTGTCAAGATGCTATATATTTTGGCTACTCCAAAAAATCGTCCATTCAAATCCTTCATTCATGTTGTGTGAATAAATGTTTGTGTAAAAAAAAAAGTTACAAGGGTCTCACCGTTCTCAACTTACTATTTTTTTAACCCAAAGTATTGTTGGTAAAAAGTTCTACTGATCACAATCAAGGTATTGCATTGGATTTTTATGATGCATTTACCAACATTTTCCGTAAATTGCAACTATTAGAAAGATTAAAATTCGGGGGTTGAAGCAAAATATGAATATTGGATTGCCACACGTTGGGACTCCTTAAATAATAGTGTGCAAATCGCCTGGTGTACTTCACAAAGAAAGAACCAAGCGTGATGTTTGGACTTGGACACGGGGCGCAAAAATGCTGGCATAAAAATTCGTTTTCACTTTCCGAATTTTCAACTTTAAGCCGAAGCGGATACAATTCTCAAGTGCAGTCAGCAGCCGCACTTCACACTTGAAATCAAAGCAGCAACCCAAGTCCACCCGTTCCTTTATGTTTGAGTTTTGGATGATGAACCACTTTACTCCCCTGCAAACAAAGGGCTTAGACCAAACACTGATTCTCTCTAACCAAATCATGAGTTGTAGTAGTCCCACAACTTTCTGGCGTCTATATGTTGATGATGACATTTTTCATTCCACTTTTTTGGCATATCAGTCATCCAACCAACCACACTGTAACATCCGCTCTATTATCATCACGGTAAAATTAATTCAGTAAAATTTAAGGAATTGGAAATCCTTTTTATTTTGGGAACTGCGTATTGTTTAATTACTATCATTGAAAGGTTACCCAACAAAAATTTAAAAATCATTGTATGACAGTTTTATTGTAAAGTCCTTGTCGACGCGATGGTGTGATGGGGTTTGATCATCATCGTTGTTGAACTGTGTAATTTGTGTACATTCTTTATTACAGTAATTCAACCTGATGAAGCTGCGACAGTCGGTCGACCGACCGCATTCACGCAATTAAATATGCATTCGACTGTGATTTTTGAGATTATGCGTGCATCCGTAACATTTGAAAAAGAGTTGAAGGGGTCTTCTCTCGCCTTGTGTGAAAAATTCAACTGTGACTACTAAATAAATGCGTTTGCATCACACAAATATAATCAACGGGTATGCTCAGCCAAGTAAATCACAAAATTATAATGCAAAATATCATGTGAAGTGTCCGCCTTTTTAACCAAACCTGAATAAAAGGGACCATGCAAACCATTTATTTATAAGTTATTTTAAAGTGATTATTGTCGCTTGGCTTGGTTTTCTACTTGTGAACAAGGAGGAGAGTGAGCGAGCACGGTGTGCGCACCCATCAGTTTATATTAAATTATTGAGTTTCTTTTATTTTCGGTGGGGACCAATCCATTGAAAACTCCAAATTTCCAATTTCCACACTGGCTCACTCTCATCATCATGTTTCTTTGTTTACTTTGAGAATGTGGTATATGATTAGCACCCGCACGACAGTCGTCCAATTTTTATTATTCTTTTTCAATGTGAAATATGTTACTTGAAAATTATTTGATAAACGGAAATTCTGTGCGCAAGCAATGGTACATGGTATATATCACTGACTGGCAACAGTAGGTCATTGCTTGTTTATGCGCATAGCGTCGTCCCATGCTACATAATATTGACGATAATTGAAACGCTTGTGAGCAAATATCTTTAGAAAAAGGTTTGAAGATTAACTGAAAGTTGTTTAAAATTAAATCACACTGGATCCAGATCATAAAGAATAGCATTCCAACCTTGCCAATGAAGTCAGGTCAATTTTTCTTCGAGTAGCCTCAGGTGGTAAAAATAAAACAAGACGAATTTAACCGATGGATATTGTGGTTGAGTCAAAGTCAAAAGCCATACTTTATGATATGTCTTTTCACTTTTAACTCTTTACTTGTAGATTACCAAAGAGTTATTACAGAGCTATATGCTTAATAATAACCTGTTACCAGAAGGCTTCTCGTAGAATTAACAGCTCAACTTGAAACGTTATTTTTATTATAGATATTACCCATTCAGAAAAGTTGACTTGTACTCCAATCCAATGTCAACACGATTAGCGCACTCGTGGTCACGCTGGAGTAGCTTGAATCTAGAACCCTTTTTAGACCTGCAAACTGTAAACGAATTGTAATGAGCTAGGCATTCGTTAAATGTAGCAGGTTCACGTATGGCATCTTATTAAAATTTTATCCCTTAACCTCAAGTTAACCTTAACTTTTAAGCACCCTGCTGATTCCGATTTCGGATGGCTTGTTTCACCATTCACAAAATGAAATACGATGTCAACAAGGCGGGTGCAAGGTGACACTACCAACAAAAGGTTCAGTTACTTGCGGACAGGTACTCAGACCGGGAAATAATGAAGCCCATTAATATATAACGACGTTCAGAGACTTCTGTCAATCATTTGGATATAAAGATAATGGGAATATGTTTATATGTTTCAGTCTGTCTGTCTACGTCTGCAACAAAACTGAAATGCTTGAATAACTTTGAATTCAACTTAAAAAGTCAGTTCTATTCTAACTTGACATGCGTGCCTGCGTTCATGAAGGAAATTGAAATTAGGTTGGCTTTTGTTCGTTGAAAAGGTATGTGCAGGCAGGGCAAGCCCGTGGTTTACCGGTTCTGAGACAATAATTGGGATGGTATTAGTACTATCAATCAATGAATTGTACCTTTATTACCTACCTATATAAATCCACAATTTTTGCTACAAATCGGTGGCACGTTAGTTAGGTAAGCCCCAGGTAATGTTGAGATGGCTTTGATTGTTATTTATGGTTCTGCAGCATTCACTAATTATGCCTTGCGCTGCGCTAAATCCGTCAACAATTTAATAGTATCTCACTGCTTGCTAGGGATTCGGGTGGATTAAACTATTTGTGTTTTATTAATGAAATGTACGTCAGGTGTTTGTCGTTGCTTCGCATTGTCACTAACATTATTTACCATTTTCATTGTCGCATATTATTATTTCACGATTCCGATACAAGCGCTTTGCCATGCTGTTGAATTGCCGAAGCCTTATATTGTAATGAGCCATCTACTACATACATATTAACTTTCCATCCAACCAAATTGTAAACATTATTTTATTTTATATCACATCTCTACAAGAGCGACATTTTTACCAGGAGGGGAATTCTTTGAATCCGATATATTATACCCATTATATTAACTACACAATGTAAATGTAGAGGTTTTGAGCATTTCAACATAATACGATGATTATACGTATGATGACTGCTGGAGATGAGATGAAGAGCCTTGTAATTGGAGAAAGGTGAAATAAGCAATGGGTGGACTACTTCTGCTGCACTGTCCCTGTATTATAAGAAAGGTTCACTCCAAAAAATCAAAATGGGCTTCTATTCAACATCACAGATTGTGCTATACATTATTGAGTAAATAGTCCATTCTTTTCTGGGGTGAACTCTCGTCAGCTTGAATCCAACAGGACAGGACCAAGTCACTCCACACACTCTGCATGTATGACTAGGTATATAGCATTTTGCATTACTTTTGCCTTCCTGCGGAAAGTTTTTTTGAATCCTCTGTTGCTTTACTGACGTTACAGGCTCTGGTATTGAAAAGGGAACATGTTCCTTTCTTGATCTCATTGTTAAAAGTAATCACTGTTCTTGTATTTCAGCGCAACAATGGAATAGCCAGGCCCACGTATTTTCCTCTGTTTGCTTTTAAATGCTTTTCAGGTTTGAATATAAGCCGGTCAAATAGAATGAGGATATATTATGAGGAATATAATGAACTGGTAAAGTACACAGTTCGAAGGAGTGATTTCAATATTGCTCCTACTATTACAAGGGAGGCTGGAAAGTCCTTACAAGTTCATCATGATCTAAAGGTGGTGATGATAAATACATGCGTGGAGAATGAAATGTATGCCTTCACTGACAAAAGAGCGTCCGCAGGGCTTTGGCTTGTTTGGATGATGGTAAGAAGCATTACATTACAATAAATTGGGTGAAAAGAGGAGAGTTTTGTGAAATGCCTTTTTGTTCAGGAGCAGTCTGACAAATTGTTTGGGATTGCCTTTCTTACCCTGCCTAAGCACTTTGCCCTTACCTGCATGCCTGCATATTTGTGTACAGTACATACCGAAAAGGATAATAAAAACGAAATGCAATACCAATGCGGCTAACGTACTGCGTAAGTGGGAGTAATGAGTTTTTTTAGTTCAGTAAAACTGATTGGAAGTACATTTCTGCATGGGCTTAATCATCCGGATATTGATACGATGAGTCAAAAGTTTCTCACGATATGTAACCGAAAATGCAATGTTTACCTGTAACAAACAACAGCTTTAATAATATCCCCTTCCAGTTCTGGCATTTCAATTTTACCAATTTTGCTCACCCCGTTGCACAGTGCGCCTTCAACTATCCATCGTCATATGACTGACTGTACAACCTGCTACATCCTTCGTCTCGTGTCAGAAAAATCCTGATAGCAATCTGCATCCAATGATCCGATCTCACCCACTATTACCACCACCAGTGCAATATGGCCAAATAAATTTTCCCATGAATACATTTTCATACATAAGTAATGGAGGATCATCACTCTGTGCAAATTAGAATGCACACACGCATTTCAGTCAGAGCATCCATAATCCATGAGAATTTTCAGGGTCGGTTCCTGTATTTTCGTGTCATCTGCTCTCTGGCCGGGTTGCCTCAACAAGGTGTAAAAAGACAATTTCCCATATATCTCCAGCAGGAATCCACCCCTTCCTGTATTATCATTAGAACTGATGTTCCTATGCATTTCTGCGCAAACCCTCGATGTGAATCAACTTGAAATGACATAAATGCACTTCCTTGTCCTATCATCATTGCAAGTCCACAAGGTAAAAAGTTCAACCTGTCCCGTCCTTTTTCCATAACATCACATTCCATGGGAAACCATAAACTGCAGTATATAGTAGCCCTCCAGCCTGTATCCAATCCCAACGATATACTGTGTCCCCTCCAATGCGATAAGAGTATACTTATAATCATTTACTCAATCCTTTAAATATCTCGTTGAAACCCTGCAAATTGTTACATTCACAATTGCTACCACTAATTGTCAAAGATGAGTGCTTACCCCAGCAAATAGAATGCCAGTGGGGAACAATTAATTCCAAAGTTATTAAATTCACTTGTGAAATACTTCAAAATGCTTGCGGCACAGTAGGACATAGAATGTACCACCACAATAAAACATCATCACGTTTTTGCTTCAAGGCTTTTTTTAAAAATATTTTGTATTTAAATAGCATACACACTAATTCATCTCTGCTGAATCAATAAAAACCTCAACAATGGAGTATCTCAAAGTAAAATGGTTTTTCTTCATGGGTTTTAGCTGATGCGAGTTCGATTTCATATCCTAGAAAAAAAACACTCAACAGCTCATCAATTCCACGAAGGGAGAGAGTTTTTTACGTGCTTCGTATAGTATGCTGAATATGCATGTATTTATGAGAAGCACCCAACCTTTTAAAGTTCCAATGGGTTCGCAGCATTCTCATCATCTGTCCCACCATACGGACGGGTCTTTGGGAGGAAAAAGGAGAAAAAACGGTTTGAAGTGTATTTGGTTACACTTGAGTAAAATATGAGAGGTATATAATACACTGGAGAAGTGATGATTACTTTTGATGATGAGGGTAGTAGTAGTGGTGACGGGAATGAAGTCGTTACAAGAGGACACAAGGGATATATGGGACTCACTTCATGGCTTCATATTATTTTTCCCTGGTTGACTAGATGAGATGTCATGAGTTACCTTTTATATCATTCACCGAATAAAAACAGCAGCCCAAAACTGGTCCCTTTCCATCGTTTTGTCGGGACCGAGACCAAGGCAAGTCCCCTCACTCGTTTTCATGTGCAACAAAATGTTTTGGGTTTGAGCCTTTTCATTCACACTGGTAATATGCCTATCGTGAAGGCATTACATTGTGGTCCCTTCATTGATAAACTATGGGCGCAAAAGTAGAGGGTAGGAATATGGAAGTTTGCTTGGTTATATTGCCAATGTGGCTTGAGGCTTGGCTTATTGCTTGCGTGCATTGTGTTATTGTGTGTACCAGCTTAAGCATCGGCTCATCGTCATCTGCAGTTGCATAAACATGCCTTGCGGATGGAATTGTAAGACCGCAGAATAAAAAGGGCTTATCACGATAGGTACATTCATAATGTATATATGCCTTTTAGCATCTTTAGGATCATACGCCAAATGCACATTTTTTCATTCCATGATGATACCAACGGATCTCCCTTTTGTGCAGTCAATCAGTCAGTAATTTTAACCGTCCATTTGTTCTACTTTTATAGCTCCTTGTAAAAATAAATACAAATGTTTAGTCGTTGTTTTACTTATTGTCAACTCATAATGTTTCGCAGCGGAAGAACACAATAATATGTTATAAGAGAGTGCAAAGGGTAAAATTCTGAAAATTAGACTGCTGACCAATTTATTTTTTAATAATAATTTTTCAAACTTTAAAGGCTAAAAACTACATCCTGCACCATCAGTTAAGATTGGAAAATATCCACACCTGGAATCCAGTTGGATTTCATCCAACGCTCACAACTGATTCGTCCTTTCAGCTCTAGTCAACCAAAATGCTTTAGTACGATTACCATTGAAAATTGCGATAGATCCTAGAGCGATGATGAAAGAGATAGCGAGGGTGATACAGTCAGTCAGTCTTATAGTCAACAACTGAATCTCTTTTTTGGGGTTTCCATTCACCTTTTAGCGTAAACCGGCTTTTATTCTACACCGTGGAGAGCACCGTGTGTTGTGATGTGAATCACAATTGCAGTTCATCCGTCCAGAATCAAGTAAAGGGAGACGTGAAATGGAATACAATATACTTATCTGCTGAAGTTTACAAATTGTTCATACATCATCCGTAAGTCATGAGTCTCACAGTCAGCCTGGAAAAGTAGAAAAGATTTTCAAATAGGAATACGAAATATAGGTTAATACTTCCCATTCCTGCAAACGTTGAGCAGGACAAGTCTCATTTCAAGTCATTTAGTCCGGTCTAGTGCACTATTTCAAGGGAAGATGGACAAAGAATAGGAATATGTAAGTAGATAGTTCAGTTCATCATCCCATGTGCAGTGCATGATGTTGATGAACGTTGCACACATCTCCATCTCAAAACATAACAACAACAAAAGGATCAGAGCAAAAAGCCGAAATGTAAAGTTTTTCCAGGTCTTTGAGCATGAATATGAAATGCCTTTTCCATATTTTGCTGACAGGAGAGCCAAAAAGCTTTTATATGATCATGTTGCACAGTAGCACCCACGGTCAAAATAGGTAGGCCAAATGCATATTCCCGTACAGATCCCGTAGAATGGCAAAGGTAAGAGTCGTGGTGGTGGATATTGAGTTTGAGTGTGCCCATCCGTCCTAGTCAAATTGAAGCCACAACAAATCAGTGCATATAGGATCAAAATAGGTAGGCCAAATGCATATTCCCGTACAGATCCCGTAGAATGGCAAAGGTAAGAGTCGTGGTGGTGGATATTGAGTTTGAGTGTGCCCATCCGTCCTAGTCAAATTAAAGCCACAACAAATCAGTGCATATAGGAACCATAATACAAAAAGATTAGATGGCTAATAATATAGAAAAAATGTGACTGAAGGATCGTCCTCGCTTGTACTTACCGATAAACGTTCTCCAGTCAAATTGTGAATGGGATGGCTAATGACCTGGCCTGGAACATAATAATACACAAGTTATCTTTCACAAGAAACGGATGCTGTACGTTTGAATTTCATGAATGACTGGAAATAGTTTGAAGAGCAGGAAACTTAAGTCATCTCTTGTTAACCGGGGTTTTATGAGTTTGTTGTTTCATTTTCAGATTAATGTAATAATATTTTTAGAATATTAGTATATTGATGCCCTTGTTGTGAAACCACAGCTAGATGCAGTAGACAATAATGATTTTCCTGATATACAGAATAAAACACCAAGTATTTATTACTTCATTGAGTTTTTATGAATTTAAACAAGCATCGTAATGTGCGGAGAAACTGTGCAAAAGCTCGAGCCTTATTAAAGTAAGAAAAAAACTTCAAAAAGCCAAACACCACGATCAACCCAACATCTTTTTCAATCAATCCCACAGAAATTTGTAAATACTTGTACACACCTTTAAAATTTAGGGTTTACAACTTGTACTGTTGGCGACACTCGTAATTGCATAAATTAAGGTATGATTAAAGGTAATAACAAGATGTATTTTACTACAAAGGCTCCATTACACAAGAACTCTACAAGTGTACTCATCCCTTTCCCAAAATGTTGTGGCGCAGCATGAGCTAAAAAATGTTCACACGATAAACCACTACTTAAACAAGTATAGCAAGCAGAAACAGTGCAGTGGTACACTCTTGTTAAAAAATTTCACAGGCTGCTACCTTCCTTCCATACATACGATAAGTGCATAATAGTCACAAGAGGCAACTAAAGAGGACAATTTCACTCTGTCAAATGCTCCACTTGAAGTTGTAAACTTTTTCAAGTCTCGGTGACAATTACCTCGAAGCCTGAATGTTGGCTGAACTGAAATGTTGTCTGAATCTTTGGATCGTGGATATGAAAATATAAATTCCGTAGCATGATTTGTTTCTTTAAAAACAAACCGTGTTTCTGATTATGAGTCAGAAGTATTTTTTCACACCAGTAAAATTTGGGGAATTAAAATTTTAATGACTTGACTAATAATTTTTATCGCTTTACAAATCTTCAAGCCATGAAACAATACCTAATATACGTTGTATATTTACAACCAATAAATCTGTTATGTAGATATAGCTTGTAAAGACAAGTTTCTTTGTGTGTTACCTGACAATTTGACCTGGGCTTCCCTTCTCACACTCGCTAGAACAAACAGGAGGAACAGCAGTTCTCTACAGATGGACATGGCTCAGTAACAAGAGAACAATACGAATCCACAAAAAATAATTAGAGCATGCATGCATTATCCCTGTGCTTGCTTGACTGCATTCTCATATATATAATTTAATGCAAATGAGGTAGGCAATGTGCACGTCATAAATCAGCTACGCACCTATTAAACTACAAAGAAAATTGGGATAAAGATGTTCCTGTGTATTAATTACCATACGCATCCTACCAAATACACGTTGTACAACAAAAAGAGGACAAGTAATCTTGAAGAAAAATCTATCCACATCTTCACTACCTTAGTTCATTTTTTTTATATATTATACGAGATTGCCATTTTGTCATCATTTTCCCCTTTTTTCTGTCAAATGCGTAACAGTAATTTACCGCTTGTGTGGTTTGCTTTTAGAGTTTTAGACTAACAAACAACAAATTATGTATACACTTCCTCGCCAAAAAACCACAAACGTCAAGATATATGTAAATCAAATGCAAATTAATTAAAATTAGTTTAGAAAGAGGTAGAGGAAGAATTCCAAAAAAATACGCTAGTTAGGAATTGGAACTGGATCGTACTCGTACTTGACTCACAGTGAACTTTACTCTAGCAGCCAACACCTCTAATATCGTCAGCCGGCATAAAAAACCTGTTGTAGCATACTCAAAACTCAAGTCTGAAAATCAGGTGCTGTGTAGCTGATCATTTAAGAAAAATCAGGCGATGCACTTCTCCAGTGTGTCCAGATGTCCACCTCTTTGTTTTTGGCGTGGTGGTGGTGGTAGTAGTGGCGTGGTTTTCGTGAGCTGAGCAGGTTTTCCCAATGGAAAACACCTTTGTTAATCAACTAATCGCACTGGGAGTAGGACACGTAATGCATTTTTGACAGTGAGAATCATATTTGCAATAAATTTTGTATAGCCAAATGAAAAATGCGAATGTGG
This sequence comes from Dicranocentrus wangi, assembly GCA_036850665.1. Taxonomy (NCBI): domain Eukaryota; kingdom Metazoa; phylum Arthropoda; class Collembola; order Entomobryomorpha; family Entomobryidae; genus Dicranocentrus; species Dicranocentrus wangi. The sequence continues at coordinate 14,419 of JAANSN010001212.1, read as the reverse complement.
CTCTCTCACAATTCATTAAATGCTCGTTCATCATCCTGTATTTTTAAGGGTTTGTACTGCATGCTTGTATCGTTGTATCCAACTGAAGAAGTCAAGACTAGGAATGTTTGCTGGAGGAAAATGCAAATAAAAAACCGGTAGCTTAGCTAGTGAATGCATCCCAATTTCTCCTTCAACTTGACAATGCACACGTACACACGACCTGCTACTACTGACACACCACTTAGGTAACTGTTTTTGCAGTCTGTTTCGTGCAAAACAATTGAGAACCTTGTCTTTAGCTAATCCCAACATTATCGCAATATATGATTTGATTCCATTTTTCATTCTTAATTGATCAAGATGACGTGGTCAAACAGCATGCCGCCTCTCAACCATTACTGGTTCAACCAGCACAGCCCATTTATCGAGACTGACTTAGAAGTTCCCTCTGAAGAAGAAAAGAAGTAAAAAAAAACTTCACTTTTATTTTTTTTTATCAAAATGGTATTCCACTGCTATCTCTAGGATGGGTGCAAAAAAAATTGATTCTCATGGAATAAACCAGTGTAGTGTACACACAAGTCAGAGTAACCAGCAAAATGAATAAAATGGTCAAGGTGTGGTCGCATCGTATAGCTCCCAGCCTCTCATCATTTCAACATGGGCTAACACGTTTAACTCCTGATGCTTTAGATAATGTGAATTTTTCTTCATTTACATCAGGGTCAATTTGCTGTCAAGCAAAGTATAGGGGAAGACTTTAGGTTCGTAGACGAGAGAGCTCCATTGAGCCATCTTTTTTTCAGCACATTGGCAAATTCCCATTCATTGCTTGTCACCTCTCCTCTGTTGGAGAGGTGGTAATAGGCGAGTGCACACGCACATTGGGGAGATGAGATGGAGACTGAGACGGTACATAAATGGATTAAATTTGCGTTGGTTGATGGTGCCAGCAAGAATGGAGAAGACATCAAGAAAAAAAATCGGAAGTCTTTACGTATTCTAAAAAAGAATGGAGGCAAGGCCAAAGTCATCTTTGAATGCATCGCTTGATAACGAGCAAGAATGAGGCATCCCATCTTTACATCGCGTATCACAGCATGGTTCGCCTGTACTTGATCTTATTCATAACATCTCAAGTACCGTTTTTATTATCAATTTTCTATATCAAACTTCCTTAACAGAGAGAGAATACTAGGCTGAAAGAATAAATGATCTAGGTGCGACTTTTATTATTCAATATTGCTCCACACATGTATTGAGATGAGTAATGGCATACACGATTGTAACTGGATTTGTTTGGGAGCTCTTCTCAAACAAAAAAGATGCGATGCGTTATATGATACACACGGAATGTTTTCTAGACTAAAAAGCTATAGTTGTAAGTATACCCCTTTGTCTTTTTGCAATTATTATGTTGATTAGGTTAGAGTTTGTACAACATGATTGTTATAATGTCCGCAACGTATCATTAATATTTGGTGTATCCAGCTGAGTTGGAATGAAAGGTGATCGTTTTGTTGGCAAACAGAGGAAAAAATCTCATAATTCATGTAATGTAGATTATTAATTCATCACTATCACTTTCCGTCCAGTCCATCAGATTCTGCGAAGCGATGCAGGCAGGCAGGAAGTATGACCGTGTGATACTAATAATATGCAAAGTAGTGGTATTGAATATGGAGGACAGTTTCAAGGGGTTATCCAGGCGTAAAATTAGTTTTTATCAGAATTAATTGAGAAGTCATAGGATTCAGTCCACGGATCAATTTGGTAAGCCAAGCCTAAATGCAAATTGCGCAAGGTATCAAGATCTCGTAACATTTTGATCTTCAAAGACAAACAATGATTAAGCTACCTGCTTGTCATTCTACATGAAGTGTACACATGACTGCAACAATGAACATCGCTCGTAACATGACATGCAAATTTAGGTGGTTATACGTACGTACACAATATTTTTTTCTTCAATACAGCCTAACTGCCGTTGTCGCCATCATAATCGCTTTTGATATGAGAGACAAGACAAGAGGAGTTGCCTTAAACTCAACTACCTACTTTATGATCGAAACTAGAAGCAACACATCAAGATTTATTCTATTCTAATCCTCTTCATCGTACAACTCTGTGAAAAGCTGACTGAGCAACAACGCCTGGACAATGCAACATTTGTTGAGATTCCTCCTGTTGTGCGCGTACATGTACTTACCTTTGCGAAATCTATTGTCATGATGAAGTCTTGTCGATCTACTTTGACTTTCAGCAGCAATTCTAATTACCATATTCTATACATGTGGTGGTGGTGGTGGTCACTACTTCCACACTTTTACAAGAGGACTACTACAGTCAGATAATATGTAAATTCAAACTGGATGATCAGCTAACCGTCCATGTCTTTATAGCATAATTTCAGCTATAACACCACGATTGGAAGATCAAGGATGATGGCCCAGCCAAAAACTCAATTGTACGTAATGGCTCATGTGTGTGCTCCTAATAACTGGGCTGTTCAGTCGTTTTGTTCCTTGCCGTTAAAAGGAATACGGGAAGTTGGACGAAAAGAGAGGCTAGGTGACGATTGAGTTGATGATTATGATTAGACGATAATATACAGTGGGTGCAATATAATTCACAGAGAGATGCTTACGCTTATTTATAACGTTAGTAATATATTGGACCATGTATGGGGCTGGGAATTGGGAAGTAGGAGAAAAAGTGAGAATGAGACAAAAGCAAAAATCAAATTGCAACACACATCATGGGCCATCCCATGTATAAACCTGCGTTGACTTTTCATTTTGGAAGATTTTGGAGCATGCCTTATTGTGCGGCGTATGGTGACTATACGGATTGGTAGTTTTGCATGGAATGAGCCACCCTTTGTATAAAAGGCCAGGTGACGATCTCCAGAGTCATCATTCAGCCTTTTGGAGTTCTGCAAGGTGAAGCGAAAACATTTTCTTTTGGAGTTCATTCGATTGATTTCCAATTCAAAGTAGCCAAAATGAAGACTGCTGTTGTAAGTGCAATCAGTGAAACTAAGCTAAACCGTTTGTGAGAAGGATACATATGAATAATCATAAAATGCGTGACCAAGTAATATTATTCCTTTCCAGGTTATCCTAGCCCTAGTGGCCGCAGTTGCTGGACAACGTTATGTTGACCCCAAGCAGGCTGCTATTCTTCAAGAGGCTCGCTACCTTTCTGGCGACGGAAGTTTCGGTGCTGCTTACGTCCAAGAGGATGGTGTTCAATTCAAGGAAGAGACTGACGCTGATGGTAACCGACGTGGGCAATACAGTTACGTAGGACCTGACGGAAAGACCATCACCGTGGCTTACACTGCTGGAAAGAACGGTTTCCAAGTTTCCGGAGATCATCTTCCAAAGGCTCCAGCTCCAGTTCCAGCTGCTGCCCCAGCTCCACAGTATGCCCCACAACCACAATACAACGCTATCCCACAACAACAACAACAACCAAGCTACAACAAGGGAGGCGATGATGATGGTCAATACCGTCCAGACCTCTACGAAACCCCATACCAATACAACAACAACCTCCACTCTGGCAATTACAACAACCAACCAGCCCCAGCTCCACGTCCACAAAACACTGGATTCCAAAACTACCACAATGCTGTTCACAACCCACAGCCAGCTCCATTCCAACAACAATACACCACCACCACCCCACCACCAAACAGATTCTTCCCACCAGGCAAGCTCAACCTTAACAGGACTCCAGATGGTTTCCAATATACTTTCCAGTCTAACTAAAACCTTTTAAACTAGGATTCTCATCCAAAGCTAGTTTTTTAAATGATTATTTTAGTTTTTAGGGTTTAGTAAGTTAACGAAAGTGTATTATGTTAAAGAATGATAGTTTTTTGAGGTTTCTCTATTTTTATATTCTTTCTTCACTTCCTATTTCCTGAAACTTTGGAAAATCCCAATTCTCTAACGTTCTGAACATTTTTGTAATTTCCTTTCCCTGCTTTATCTAAAAAGAACTGAATAAAATGAAACCGTTCGTTTTTTTAAAAAATGAGTTGTGAATACCCATTTCATTTCATACAACAATGTACATTTCTAATTCCAGAAAAGTATGAGAGCATCGGACTTACAATCAAGAGGTGTATAGAAGAAGTCACTTTTAGTCTTGTAACATATTAATCACCGTTTGACTAACAAGCTTGTTTTGGACACGATTACTATTCATCATTTCAGCATAATTTATTACAAAGACAGGCGCATTGTGCATAAAAATCACTTGAGGGCAAATAAGGTGTGAGGCGATAGGTGTCTAGTCTAGTGTCTACCCTTATGCTTCATTTGTAGGTGACGAATCTATTAATATCACAAGCCATTATTGTAGTGTGTTACATGCAATTAAAAGCAGATTGCAAATTGCTAACTAAACTAAACATTCTCATCATTTTCTCGGCTAATTTGTCTCGAAACTTGATTTCATCGCTGTACTAACAACAAATCGTCAGAGTCAACAAATCACTGTGTGAGGAGATATAATGAAGTAATAACAATTCCTTCGGTGTCTCCTTGAGTTTGCTTGTGTGCTTGGCCAGAGACGCATTATTATCATCACCTGTCTACTTTTCTACCAGCCGTAATTAATTATCTGTTGAACGCATGAAATCAAAATCAACAGGGATAGAATAACTATTCCGTGAAGATTTGAAATGGCAATAACGTAAACGTGCTCGTAAACGTGCTTGCGTAAACCGTGGCAAAATTTCAAGGCATGAAATATCGCTCATTTTGGAATCAACCAATGTTTTATATTTAGGCATTCAATCAAGTTCCACTTGAAACCATTTCATGAAAACATATTGATGGCTTGCTGTATTTTTGGAATGAAATCACAAGTCGCACAACTTTGAGCAGACCTTATTACAACATGACTTACAAATTTGCAACAAACTGAAGTACGCCATTCATTCATGTACACGATAGGCATTAGCAACTGCCTCCCAGTCACGCTCAATGAATTCCCTAAACGAGGGGATTTGTATACATAAATATAGCTAACTTTTAACAGAAAAGGGACAAAACAAAATACTGAGATAATACCAGTTGGTGTATGAAGTATAACGCGATTGCTTAATCTTTGCACATTCACTTTTTTATGCTTGTCTACGTAGCGAAACGAGCTGACAATTTATAAAGTTGATTTTAACCTGCAGATGTGTAGGTATCGTTCATTTATGATATTGAGCTGGCACGCGACTCATTCAGCAAAACGATCGTAGTTACATCAGCATCTACCGCAACTGCATCTCACATCAGCATATATACATTATATAGCTTCCGTCTTCAGAGAAAAAACTTTGGTTCCTAAAACACGACATTATTGTCCTATTGCAATGATATCCCACTTTTTTAAGTAACGTTTTGTAAATCACTCTTAATAATATAGTAAAGGGATAGGAAATAACATGCAGTCTAATCTCTGATGATGTGCATTGCATTGAGGTAGTACCTATATAACATTAAATTACCAAGAAAAATTGGGATTGACTGAAAAGACGTCTGCGTCTGTGAGGTAGTAAGATATACAGATAGCTGCAGTTGCACTCAGACTTTGAGTACGATGATTAACAATCAGTTTTTGCATATTATTCTTTCAATCTCACAACCTTAGTCCTCTCACGTTGTCAACTGGCAGGTAAAAAGACAAGGATTTCGAAAGCAAAAATTAAGGTGATCCCTTATAACACCATGAGTCCACAAGGTTTTACCTAATCCAGCGAAAGGAATTTTACATTCTAAAAACCACACCAATTTATCAACTACATGCTCGTATCATCAATAGCATTCCCTTTTCGTTGTATTATTAGCAAAACACGCTTTGAAGATTAAATTTTTGTCCTTCCTTCTTGTATCCAATTTAACACAAATATTATTTCTATACAGGCTAAAACTAACGGTTTTGTTGAGTCGTGTTGCTCAAACGAGGAGTAGGAGTAGACTAGGTTAGTTGCGCAAATGATAATAATGTAGGAAGCATCTAGTGATCCACTGTTAGTTTTTGTGTAATCTTGACAAGGGTCTTACAATCCAAATGCTTAAGTCATCATACATCTTAACTCATTCAGTCTTCAACTCACCTTTTTCATTTTTACGTAAAAGTGTTGATAGCAGCTCAAATTGTCAGACGAACGAACGAGCAATTTATACGAACGCAAACGGGGCAAGTCGGGGTATGCCTTTCCAAAACCAACAACAGGAATTTAGGTAACCTTTCTTTTAAATCGTGTCGTACAGTTCCTTCTTGGAAGGATTGCTGGGAAGGTGAGGAAACCGTCAAATTGTCACTTGCTTCCTGACTTTTATTTTAGAAGATGCAGACTTTTCACTTTTAATTTTAATGTTTATCCACAGTGTCATTATAAACTATTGAGTGTAGGGTTTTACAGTCTATTCAGTCAGAAAATTTTCTGTTGGGGTATCCGAAAGTCGACATTCTTGAATAAATTGTTGGGACTGACTGAAACCCCCGTTTCCTTTCCATTATTCCAATTTTGCCTTTTCGGATATTCATTCAGATAAATCGGTAAATTTTTTGGAGGATGTTGCATGCACCCATTAGATTATTGATAGATTTGAAAGGATTTGTGATTCAGTCAGAGTCTTTGTGAAATGGACAAATATGCTATCATACCTGTCGGATCAGAGGAAAATATTGAGTAAAAGTGACAAAAGAATACGAAGGAAGGGAAGGAAAATGGGCTGTACAACAGGGAGAATGAGTGTTTGTTGAGTAGGGATAATCCATTTTCCCTTGATTACCTGCATTCTAGGTTAGGCTTTACTTACGTCGTGCCGTGTGTATATGTGTGGATTTAATTGTCAAGTGTCAGTGACAAGGGAGACGGGAATGTTTCATTAAAAACAGTACCATAAGAGGAAAGAAGACATCCACCTTGCGTGGAGTTAATCAAGAGAAAAGTGACGTGAGGTGACAGTCGTGTTGATTTCATGGGGAATAGTGTCGCCGTCAGTGTCAACATCAACTGTCAAGAGGACGACGACTACGACGACGAGTTTGAGTACCAGGATTATCGCAGATTTTACAACTACGACCCGTAAGTTTCTTCAGTTTTAAAGATTCTTTAGGTTTTTAGTAAAGTTTGCAACTATAAAAGTATGAGTTTGCATTGCATGAAAATTGTAATGTACAACAAAATATAAGGTTAGTATCAGCCTGGTCCAAAGTGGGATTTTAGGTCAAACACAGCCCGAATTGTCATGTTACCAATCCGAATCCCAAACTCCACACTTCTGGGTTGTTGAGTCAATTCTGTATCTGGATGTAGGTAGTTAATAGGTATATCCAATATAACAGAAAGTAATTACTCCGTGATGTGACAAGTTGTTGCTTTGTTCCATGTAATGTAACGCTCACAAAAAAAAAATCAAAATCAGACCCAATACAAATATAAATCTAGTATTCCGCAATTTCCATAATCATCATTATCATTGTATAAAATTGCCTTATTGTTGTGTGAAGTTGGAGAAGCACGAAGCACGGTCGCATATATTGTAAAAGCGCAAGACATCTATCCAGCGACGAAGTAGATTCATTATCAGCCACTGTGCTCTCCTCCTGGTTCTCCACAAAGTTCAAAATACATGTTTGTCAACATAGGAGAACTGGTCAGTAAAGCAGCATATACCTATATGCACATATTATTTTGTACTTACATTTACGTATAAGTTCCTACCTATTACCTGTGTTCTGTTTCATGGATCTGTCAAGTTAGCTCCACGTACTATACACCGTACCGTGTGCGAAACACATACACTCGCATGGGAAATGGGAAAACCGGTAATATACATCTGGTATTAGAGTACACGTGATTCTAAATAAATAAATTGAAATCCGTGTTGCGGAATCAAATTGTTTGAATTGCAAATTGCAAACTACAAGTGTAGTATTTTGACTCAGGTTTACTTGCACACGACACTAAAAGTCGTTGAAATCAGACATGAGCCTGTGGAGTCCTGTTCTCTGTGCTGTTGTTTGTTATACAAAGGGACACAATGAGAGTTGTGTTTGTTGTGTGTAGCATCTTGCAACAAGTGTGCTAAAAACGTGCGAAAAATGTACTTTCGTTTCATTATTCCTTGGACTTGGAACTGAAAATTGAGATAATAGAGTTTGTTTTACTGGTCCTTATATTCCACTACACATAAGTTTGACTTTGGGAAATGAGCAAATCTGCACAACCCATAAAGAAACGGGTAACTGACTATTTTGGTTTGAAAGTGTCGTCTTGGGCACTTCTACTGGTTTGATCCCTTGATTTTGATAGTAAAAATGGCAAAGAAAAAAGGAAAAAATTCTCGAAAAGACAACGAAATTGACACAGAAGACGATGAGTCTAAAATAGCGAGAGTAAAACAGAAAGACGCCACAAGGAAGACTGATTTTGCCAAAAACACATCCATGTTGAGTCCAACAAACGGCCCGTTCCACCAAGACATTTGGTTTTGGTTATTTATATCGACTGTGATAGCTTTCCTAGGAATACTAGTGTATTTATTAGCCTTTGGAAGACTGGCATGCAATTGTAGGGGGAGTGGGACTTCAACCAACTTCGATCTAGAAGACGGAGCTGGTCCGCAACATGATTTCTGGTAGTAAGTACACTTGCGTTTGCATTTCTTTATTTCTTCCCCAAAAATCATTTTTACTTATGCTGAGAATTTGGATGTCTGCTGAGTGAGTGAGTATTCACTTTCAATCAATCAACTTTTGCTTGCACGATATAATATCAAAGCCTAATTTGGTCGATGGGATTCCAATTCCAATTCACTTTATGACGAGAGCCAAATACCATGATGCATATGATATATGTTCATTTCTAATCAGTTTGATCAGTTATATGTTGGGCACTTAGGCATTTGCAAAACACTGCGTGTACCACCGATATAGAATTGGGTTGGCCGGTAAAGTCTACGCCAATATTCTGGGAATATTTTCGTAGAATGTGGCTCACTTCGGCAAGCCTTGTGTATAAGTTCGACACGGGTAAACGTAAGGGTTCATAAAGTCTATGTTGTTCCTGTTCATTCATATAGGATCGTATTTAATTTCAGCCAACGAAGTAGCTTTAGATCTCAGTTTGACACTCAAATTAAAATGTGGTCATTAAGGAAAACAATCCAAAGCAATACTGGTTACTTTCGTAAAAACAAGACGGTTAGCTCATGGAGTCGTTTCATATTTTTGATTAAAACTGTTGGTAGTCACATCCAGATCCGGAATCGTGTCACAACTGGTGCTACACAACATACGTCGTTGTCTCAGCTAGCAGAATTGTAAGTCCAGCAAACTAGAGATATTGCAGTAATATTGGTTTTGGTTGTTAATATTTGTAAATCTAGGCATGACATAACGAAAGATTGAGTTTTTTCTTAAGTTTTAAAATTACCAGAATCTTCAGGATTTAACTGCTTTATTTTAGAAGTACGAGCACGAATGACTTGTCCCGTCTATCTTTTCTCTTCTCCACCAATGTTTTACTTATTTCGGTGCATGGGTGGGTTCTACTGCCGCTATTCACTATATTCGTCTTTGTTCACTAACAACATTCATTCCTATGAAGTGAAATAAGTGAATGGTATGCAAAATGTCGGTATCACATGCGTGGTATATAATATACAATAGAAATTATAAGCATAACGATAACACGAGTTTCAGTTATGCATCTATGTTTACTAATGAGGATGTAAAAGTCGATGAGTATAATGCATTTGTAAACTTAAGGTGATAATTTGCTGAACATGGTAAAATCCCGGCTGGATACGTTTCAGACTCCACATTTAGGTTGCGTTGTTGTTTACTCACATAGCCACATTCATTTGCGAGTAGAGATCTAGTACAGCTATTCCACTTTTTCGCGTTGAAACGGGATTTCCGAAAGTGTACGGAAGTGGTGTAACATGTATGTTATGTTAACAGCTTACGAAAGGAAGAGCGGTCGATAAAGCTGGCTTGTTGGGTTCTCTCGTGCTGGCTTCTTCCAAAGTGGTTGGCTTTCTTACATGCTTTTCATGCTTATCCATGTTATTGGAATTATTCTAGGCAGGACAGAATTTACAGGGTGCTTTATTTTGGTTGCACAGAGTCTAACCGTCTCTGTGTACACTACCTTGCTTCAGCCTTGTTACTCGGTAAAGCATAATGCTTTTGGCTTTTGGCATGTGCAAAAATAATCTGGGGTTCCTAAATCTCCGACTGAGTGTTGCATGGTATACTTCTAAAAGTACAAAGATGAACATCAGGAATTCTTTAGTGAATGAAAGGATTCGGTGGATTGTATTCTGAATTTTGTGTAAAGTGTATGTCTAGTATGGTAGCCTATATTTGACATATTGCTTCTCACAGAGCGCTGAAAAAGCAGTAAAACCCCGCATCATATTGGATCCTAGATAAGATTTCATTAGTATAAAGCTTATTATATAATTTGTGGATCTCCCATGTTCTTGTTTTTGCCAATTTTAATACTCCAGTGAGAGAAAACTGTTCGATCGGATAGGTGTATTAATGACTGTGGTGGAGTTTATTATATGTAATATCTTAAATTAACCACAGTATATCAATATCACCATTTCCACTCGAATTTGTTCAGATTCCAACATTACTTGTTTCTAGTGTGCCTCAGTTTACCGTTTACCGTGTTTACTGGTTTCAGTGGTCTGATTTCTGGATCAGTTTTTGCGAAAATTCAATAGTTGTTACATGTGTTCAAAAGATTATTCAACTCGGAGCTTTTTCACACGTCTTATTGATGATATTATTTTGAGGTTTTTAGTTAGTGTTTTCGCTGCCGTTTCCATACTGCCGTATGTGCTCCGTGTACTTTTTGCAAATCGATACTCATTTTTACCAACAGTTGTTGGCATCTAAAAGTTTAACATTATGCCACGACAGGAGAATCTATTGTTATGCAATTGCAATAAACTGCATAGATTCAGTTTGATTGAATAGTTGATTTCATATTTAACCTCAAGACTTAATAGGTAGGTACATTTAGACGATATTAGGACATGGAGTGATGGCGGCTGTCTATATTGCGCGTGTGTGTCCTCTGAAATCAGTAAAACTGCAGCCTTGGGTGTAAGTAAACAGTTTTCAGAGAAATATGACGCATGTCATAATAATGTAGGTAGGTAACTCACCGCGCACAGATTCATTTATAGCTGCTTTGTCCTTCAAATTCGTAATGAAAAAATGTTAATGCTCGCGCATGTCTCTGGCTAGAGCTAGACACAAATGTGGGCTAGTGTAACGGCTAATTTTAAAGCGTGAATCAGGCAGGAAATCTTGCGGATATTTACGTGTAAAGAGCTACAGTAAATATGATAACAACAACTTGTATAAAAGTACTTTGCGTCAAGTACTGAATGTGAACCTGTAGTTGAAGGCAAAAGAGTTTATTCCAACCTATATGAATCCGGATTTATAGTCCATAATGGTATGCATTTTAACTTTATGCTAAAGCGCTTGAATTTAAATGTAGACATTGACATTGAAGCACTCACAATATGGATGTCAGTCATACGGATTTGGCCTAAATGATTATGGAGATTAAGTATTCGGTTTCTGTGTTTATAACTTTTGGCACATTAGGTATAAATCTATATATTGGACATGCCTGTATCGGATGTTCGTAAAAGTTCACTCACATTTTATCGGACGAACGTACTTTATACCGTTGAATAATACATATCTAAAAAAAATTAACAGCATTCAGATTACTGGCATGATTGCATATTGCATTAATGTCATGCCCGGTTCACGTGTATTTGCGGGATGGGGATAGTAAATAAAGGTTCAAGTCTATATCCACATGTCTTTCATCTTGGACCTACCAATTATTAGTTTTTTTTGTCTCGAGCGTTTGAGAAGACCTTGATCATTTTTTCCCCTACATTGCATATCCACACACTACCCACATTTATCACATCATAACTCTGCACGCCATTCGACAACTGTGCTTGTGCTGTGTTCTGTGTTGCATCTATAGCCTGGTATAGAGTAGAGATATAGATATTAGTTAATTAGTCAGGATTCAGGAAGGAATTCTTTCTCCAAGAATTCTGCTGGAATAAGAAATAATGACAGCAAAAAATTTCAGGGAAACATGATATCTCTCTCTCCATTCTCATCCTTACGCAATTACTGAATCCAGAGAGTAAATAAAAATATTTGAAGTACCTACACCTATTTCAGCTCCTCAGTCCGGCCGGACCAATATTTGTCACTTGTCACACGGTAGCTAGAAATATGTGCTTTTTAGTTAGCAACCGTCTCTCATCAAAGCATTATTTTCAATTGTTGTGCCAGCAGTGTAGTAGTGTTGGTATATTGGTATATATACTAACAATACACAAATTGTGTACCGGTTCTTAAGCTTGGGTGTGCAGTGAAACTACTGATAATTGGTAATGATAATGAGGTGCGTGTTTACTACTTTCTCAATTTGGAATGCATATTATTTGGTCTAACTAAAAACTATTCCCGTGCCAGGCAGTCTAAGGTAAACAAGTGAGTGACGCTTAGCTTAATTATCAATCAATTCATTGTATATATACCTATGAACACAAAACATGCACTTGCACAAGTTTGTGTACACCAATATAATAATAGAATAATACGCACAGTAAATTGTGTATGCTAAAGAATTATATAGCCCATGTCCATGTGCATTTCTATTCGTTCGTTATAAGTTATAATTTTTCGCCACTTATCGCCTGGTTCCATGTCACATTCACGTGTTGCATAATCTCACTGATTCTCGATTTTGGGCTACCTATATTCCAAATGAGCAGGTAAACTTATTACTGCTGACATTCAAAGTGATACAGCTACGTCTACTGAATGTCTGACTCATATTCTCAATTTTTCAATCAGGAAGTTAATTTTCAATGGTTTCAACAAACCTTTCAAACGTACATATGCCCACATAGCCAAACCAGATAACTTTGTATTAGCAATTAGCAATTTTTGTTATCTTGCCCAATTTCGGTGCGGTGCAATCATACAAAGCCGTAAAAAGTAAATTACAGGTGTTCTTATCAGAAAACCAGACCAGACTCTGTTCTTAGTTAGCAAGTACACATTTTTAATTTTGTCGCTTGTTATTACTTAATTACTACTTGGTACTTGGTACTCCAGAATGACCCAGAATGATGCACATCCAGCTTGACCAAGCAAGCATGGGTATTTACTATTTGTATGCGTGATTTTAGGCAGTGTCAGTCATGTCATAAGTATAAGTAAGCACGTCACCTTGCAGTTTGCACATTGGAGTTGCAAATTACACCTGCTGTGGTGGATAAAAGACTTAAAGAGAAGTTGTTAGTTTAGAAATGCGAAGAAAGTGTGCACGTGAGATCACCTGGCTTGGCTGATTTGATACGTGGGATCGTGAGAGCTGGAGTGATTGTGAATTGTGATTACATTTTAAGGTTCCATGAATTGAGTCGTGGGATTGGGACTTTGGAACAAGAAACGACCCGATAGTTTTTATGGTTCAAATCGACCGAAAAGCAACCAACCAATTGATACTTATCCGAGATTTCATTCCGGCTGCGGCTGCATAAAACAAAACAAACAAACAAAATTACCTAATCAAAATTACAATAAACAGAAGCCGAACCCATATGCTGTGTATAGTCCGCCCGTAGTCGTAGTCCGTGTGCAGCAAGAAAGAACTCATTTAAGCATCATATTTAAGCAAGTTTAGTTAGCTCGGGATTCGCGGCATCATAAAGATTTCTACGATTTGCAAAAAGTACTACACGAGCAACAATAGTGAATAGAGTGACAGAATTTTTGCCAGGGTCCCGCAAACACACTGCCGTGCCGTTGTTGTTGCATGAAAGTGTTTTCATGCAAAAAGGCTCTCACGAAACAAAAAGTCTTGTATAAAGAACGTGTATAAAAACCTATTTTGTATGTAGCCATAGTTAAACTTGTTTCATATATAATTGCATAATCCTATACGTCCCATATGTCCGAGAAAAACTGAGTACTCCAGTCTCCAGTCCTTGCGTATTCATTATATGTAATTTCCGAACTGTCATCTGGACTCTTCGGTGGTTCCCGTTAAAAGTTCGAAAGATATATATTTTAGTGTGAAGGGCCAACAAAGGTCTGAAAACAGCTGGACAAAATGTTGAAGCAAACGTTGAGACTCACCGGAGGTGTGTAAGTAATCTAGCTTGTACAAGTAAAAAATATCATCCTGAAGAACATTTCTTATCTGAATCTGAAATTAATAATGTGTCACCGTTTGCAAAAACTCCAAATTATATTAACAAGTAACTATACACTTCTGAACGATGTAGGGTTGCTAGTCTAGTCAAGAATCTTCTCAACATATTTTACCTGATCGTTTACAGCATAG